>OZ002741.1:156761671-157032806 GCA_963924295.1 Dioctria rufipes | reverse complement strand
TGCGAGACGTTTTATTTATTTAAATTTTTTTCCCGAATTCTACTGTACAAAATTGTATTTGACTTATTTACTGGGAACGAAGGAAATAGGTTGCATGCATCAAATGACACGAGTTTGGCATTAGGTGGTAAAGCAATGCAATTAATTTTGTTTACTAGGTCAATTTTCTTTTTTATAGAGTATTTGTTGTGAAATTCTATGAGTTGTGGTAGTATCGAATTTAATTTTTGGCCCAGTTTCTGTGTCGGTGAGTTGAATGCGGAAGAAACTGGTCTTACTGGAGCACCATTTTTATGTAACTTCAGTAAGCCGTAAAATATCGGGATTGATGGATTACTAACCTTAAGTTGGTATCTATCAGATTCATTGAAAACTAATTCACCTTTATTAATAACTGATGTTGCGTTTCTATTATATTTTTTTGTTGGGTCTTCTTTAATTTCTATCAGGCTCATTTTTGATGAATTTTCTTCCATTTTTTCTAAATACAAATTCTTTTCTAATATGCAAATTGAATTACCCTTATCGGTTTTCGTTACAATTAAATTATTATTACTGATCTTCTTTGTTAAGTCGCGTAAAACTATTTTTTCATTAGATCTAATCAGCTGAGGTAAACTATTTTCTTTTATTAACCTAGCACACTCTACTTTGCCTTCTGATTCTTCATCTGGGAGAGCAGCATCTGCATGAATAGCAAGTCTATCATATCTTTATTATTAACACCTAAATATGGGGCATAACCTAGGGGTTTGTCAAGTAATGCTTATTTTCTGTTAATGAAAAATATATGGTAGAACAATTAATTACCCTAGGATGAAATGTAATGTTGTTTGCATTTTCTAAAGTAAAGTTGGCTCGCTGGTACTGTGTCCATCCGGTTGTTCCGGTGCTCAAACTGAACTCTGGATAATGTCTAGTATGGAAAGAAAGTCATGAAAAAGCCGACGTTATCCCGAATTCAGTTCGAGTGCCACAACAATAAGCTAAGCAGTCCCAGCTAGCCAACTTTACTTTAGAAAATGCAGACAACATTACATTTTATCCTAGGGTAATTAATTGTTCTACCATAGATTTTTCATTAACAAAAAAAAAAAAATTACTTGACAAACCCCTAGGTTATGCCCCATATTTAGGTGTTAATAATAAAGATTTGATAGACTTAGCTATTCATGCAGATGCTGCTCTCCCAGATGAAGAATTATAAGGCAAAGTAGACTGTGCTAGGTTGTGCTCTTACCAATAAGAAACCTGAAAAGAAAAGATGGAACCTGTTAGTCAAAATTTTTTAGTCACAAAAAGTAATGTGATTAGAACTACCAACACGTCTGTAAAATACTCGGGCAGCTGCCCAGATGGCCTTATAGCCGTGGACCTAAAAACATTAGTTGTAATTAGGTATAGGCTTAGCTATTATGAACTATGTCTAAGTAATTAATGGAACTATAAATAAATAAATAAATAAAATCAAAACGGAGAAATGCCTAAAAAATTTGTTTTCCCGTGGAAAATATTTTTGTTATTTTTGTTAGTGCCTGCTATATTAACCACCATATCCACAATTTTACATTGTGTTATAATTAGTTTGTTACAAAAAGATAAGCATGAAAGAATACAAAATTTGTGATCTCAAAACGAAAAAAATGTTCATTTTGATGTTATTGCTTTTATTTCACTTTTTATATGTTAAAATACCTTGAATTATTTTATATGACTTTATATAAAGGATTGCAAATGTTTAAAAATTGTATCATTTTACTCTCTTAATAGAATATGTTGCCCAAAGCATCGAATATAAAGTATATAGATATGCCAGTTTGTTGATGGCGCACCGCGCTGGATGGACATAGTTGTACCATTTTGAGCACATTCACTTATAGTTATACAACTATTATACGTAGAACAAATTTATTCCTTTTAAAGTTTTCTATACACGAGCGGGCGGACTCGTCACTTTTATAATAAATATTGCAACCATCGTAGATTAATCTTGATTTAATCTTAATTTATATATAAAGATATTGTACGAAACAAGATACTATATATACATAAACACATATATATGAACATATATATACCATTCATTTCATAATTATATAGGTAAGGCATGAATACAAGATCATATATCATTGTAATGTGAAACGTAATTCCATTCACCTGGCATGTAAAATAAAAATAATGCAGAAATGTTGACACTCAGCAATAACTGGAGAATTCATTTTGCATGCGACTCATAATTTCCCTTCATAAGCAATATTGGAAATTATTAATTCAATATTTGGTTTTTGCTGTTGGTGGTAATGTTAGCTTAGCAAGATTTGGATATTAATTCACAGCAATTAACCAATAAATTATCAGTTGTTATTCAATTTTAGAGCGTTTTTTTTTTGTTCATATCACGTAACTTTTCTAGTTTTCAGGCCCTTGATATTCGGTTTAAGTGTTGTTTTATAATGTAGCTGCAATCAATACCTACAGCTATATTACGGCATTTAGGCGGACAGGGTAGCGGTATGAAAAAAAAAGATATGTGTGCTTATGTTTAATGCTGTATTTATTGTATAATTCTAATGTAAAACACTCCAATTTATAAATTCACTTCAATTTAATTCTGTTCATTAATGGCTCGATTGTATATGTAGTTATTATGCCGTATTTTGGCATATGTTCAACTAAATGCAATTTGTAGCCTTTTCTAATTTTTACGCGTTATGCACTTATTTTTTAATTCACTTTGCACTTAATTTAACTTAACTACTTAACTAATTTGTCTCGTTGCATGTATCATTAAAATGCCGAAAGCTGGCATGTATTTAATGTTTATGCAAGAAACTTATTTACTAAATTAATTGATATCCACACAATACTTATCTTAAGATATTCCAACCAAAATTTCTTGTTAATTGCCAACACCAACTGCACATAAATTTTCAGCATGTATGACAATGTACCTTAACTATGGCACTTTTTATCTTATGCTTATTGCTGAAATTGAAAAATATTTATTAACACTTGATCGTATGCTAGAACTTGCATATATGATCGATTTGAAACTGAGAAAAAAAACTTGCTTTAAATTACACTGATGATCGCTGTCGAAAAACTGAGAGAGATCTTAGGAATTGCCCCCTTTTTATAGGCTCTAAGCGGCCATTTTGACATACGTTCCACAAGAAAAATGCAAATTAAGCATATTTTTCGAATTTGCTTGACTTGTATACTTATGTCAAAATGTACCAATGTCCTTCAACTAATTTATTTTAAATTATCCATGAATTTTCGTAAATTATTTTATTAAATATTTTAATTTTTCTGAAATATATCAAGATGGCGGCTTCCTGCCAAATTATGACAATTTCCAATGTGGAAAGCAAATATTTATCATTTTTCTTGCATCTCGTTTTCGCATCTTTCTCTTTCCACTTATTATGGGAATTTAATTTACCTTTTGTCGCGAATATTTGCTTACCTGGTAACTTTCGCGGTTTTTAAGTATTACCAACAGGTAGCGCGCAGCCAATTTCATCTAATTGACTTTCTCGCGAGTCAATTTGACAGTCGCGATCGCGGTATTTTGTTGTGAAAGTTTCGTGTTTGTTTTGTTTTTTTTCGGACAATTTATGGATTAATAATCCAGGTAAGTTCATTTTATTGTTTGTATATGTTTACTTTTTAAATATTGTGAGTTCCAGCATGAACAATTTGCAAGAAATATGCAAATTATGCAAAATTGTTCATGTTAGCAAAGTGATTTTTGAAATGTCAACAATAGTACAAATTGTTGCATTTCACTAATTATAATGTATGTACGTGTTGCAAGTTTTTATGTTTTGCATATTTAAACATATTTGCATGTTTTGCAAATGTTTATTATGCAGAGCATATGAATTTTGCGACGAAATTTCAATCTATTTGCATGTGTTTGTTGTTGTACTGCCAAGAAATTCGTTTTCTTGGCAGTCTTGCATGAAACTACCTGTTTGAATAGTTTTTATTGTAATGTTTTATCAAGTTGATTACTTTAAACTAATATATGTAATCTATTTTCATTTCAGCTAAGTTGACTGGATTTTCAGAACCACCTTTGGTGAAACTGGTCCCGACACAGATAGGGAAGTAATAATTACATTGTATATAAAATTCTAATATTTTATTATCTTTCAGGTGTGCTCAACAAGTGTCGTTAATACCACCACCAGCAATAACCAAATCCAGGAACTTAATTAGCCTTGTTATATCGGTGTAAGTGTACCTTGTACCATCTGCGCTTAAGGCAAAGCAGATCCAGGCAAGGTAAAAGGGCCTTTTCTTAACAGTATTAAATGGATTGATCAATACGGCCCTAAAACATGTTAGTTATGATAAAAAGAAGTGTGGAGATCTTTCCACGCCATCAACATGCTAGTAGTTCGAAATTCCAGTTTTTAAGCTTTCGGAAATGACAGCGTGAAACTGGAATAGAACCTATTTTCATGCAGCTCCACTCTGGGCTACTCTGAGCCAAACATTGATGTCTACCTACGAGTAAGAGACTAAAGGAGAGGTCATTGCGTGTATGCATATGCCATCTTTTGCGTGGCGAACGTGATGATTTTTCTCACTTTCTAACACATGGTTATATCTCTGGCTATATGTACCGTAGTTGTTACTTTTGTTTATACTCGGTAATGAAATTTACCCTGGCACAAAAGCCATAGGTAAGGTTAACATTGGAAGGGGATTAAAGAGAAAATATTTACATTCTTTTATGTGGAAATGTAGTAATAGGTACTGTATTTGTATCTTTTTTCGTAATTAACTGGGAATCAGAATATTGGTAAATGTTTGTAATTTCGATAAAAGTACTTAATTTTTAATAAATTTTGTTGATACAGATTTACCAAAAATGAAATTTTAAGGTAAGTTATTGGACAACGGAAGCTGGAAATAGGCTGACTGGGTAACCAGGAATCTCAAAAATTTGTTTTATATTACTAGCGCTCACTATGCTGCTGCTGGTATTCAATTTTGCCTGATACTTTCATAAACCGCGCCAAAATCCATTGAATAAACGTTTTTTCATCCGTGCGCGTATAAATTACACACCATTGAGATTGGTACGATAATTGTTGATGATGGGCCTCTCCTTTAATTTCTTACTCGTACTCGTACTCTGCATTATGAATGCGCCATTATAGGATCTGATTTGGATGATTCGAGTTCCTCTGCCAGAACGAAGTACGAGGGGAATAAAGCAATCATCTTGATGATGACTTCACACATAGTCATAACTAGCCATGACTATGAGCCAAACTTATTTCATTACAACAGATCTCGCCACCGTCGGACATGAAATTTTTGTTAGGTAAAACTCTTCTTAAGCACAGAAAAACTAATATCATACAAAGACTGGACATGTAGAGAAGAACCAGTAACTCATCAAACATAAAATTGAACTATAAGATTTATTTTAGGACACCAGCTATGATGGTTCCTCGCAGGGTAGGGAGGCCATAGCTGGTTTAACTAAATTTTGAATTCCGAAGAACTCTTTCCCATCTTTGATAAGCCTATGAAGGACTTGCCCAACTGAGTTAATTTTAGAAACTTAATCCAAAATAGCTCAAATTTAAGGCTTAACTTGAAATTATAATAAAAATGCCACACCCATGATGCTGATAGGTCTCTGTGTCAGTACGTGCAGAGTCCATATATACGTGAAAATCAGAATTTGGATATGGACACCTAACAAAATGTTGACCGGTTTGCTCTTTTTGTAACACACATCTACTATTTTTATAAAGAAGCTATCAAAATATCTGCTGTCTAGCTCAGCAGTTTCAATAGTGTTGTCGCTTGAATATGCGGTAGGTGATCTGGGCGGTCATATCATATCTACCCTATGATTCCACCTGAGATAGGATATAAAAATCATCTACGTGTGCTAACTAACTGACTGGTGAAGTGAAAGATGTACACACTTTGGCCTTATTAAGCCAACTTGAAGCAAATCTGCACAGAAACAACAAGCATCTGCCTTAGGCCAGGTACAGCTTAGAACTTGTATTTGCATCTGCTGTGATAAGCGCCGTTGTCAATAAACTAGCTTAAATTGTCAGAGGCATTTTAAAAACAAATAAAATTCCATGCAGTTTTATCAAATTTTTTCTTGCATGCATAATTATTCCAAAAAGCTTTTTAGAAAACCATTTCCACGTACTATATGTATACACACATACTTACATATATAAAACTAGTAGTTCGGAAAATCGGTTGCAGTGTAAGTAAGCTTTTTCCAAGAAAACTAATTAAAATCAGAGATGTTATCTGATTATGTCAGCATTAATTATCCAGTTGTTATCAAACCCTTGCAGTCCTGCAATTCTTTCATCCCACGTGGAATTCTCTTGAATTCACGAGTTAGTAACACTGGACTTGTACATTAGAGCAATTAATTTCCTCAAGCTCGGGGAACAACAACGTCGAAAGTTTTTGAAGAAGTATCGATTAGGAAAAGTTTCTTGTTAACTTACCTGAGTTAACTACCATAATCCTTTCCGTATGGTACTAAAGCACGAAACAATTAGGGCAAAATTGCAATTGGAGGTAACCTAAACGTAAATGTAATGGAAAGTTAGGAGTTTTTCAGGATTAATAATTGTAAGTTATGAAAAAAAAATAAATAAAATTTGATATTATCACGAATGGGATAGTGGGCGTGGACGAATTTTCGATGTGTAGAAATAAAGGAAAATCCAATCTGGTTATTACTGAAGAAAACGTTAGGATACCACTTTTTTATTATAATTACAATAAAATGTTTTAAAACGCCCAAGGATATTGGTTTCTGGAGCATTGAATGGAGAACTTTCCGTTAAATGGCTTTCATTCTTTAGTCTTCTCAGTTTTCTTTTGTTACAATGAACATTGTTTAGCATAATATTAACTATAAAACCTCAAGGTGAACAAACTGCATCAATAGTCCTTTCTGCCATTACAATTCCTTCTTTAAATATACAGGGTGTCTAGTAAGTCGACGTCAAGCCGGAATCGGGTGATAGACGAAATCATAACAGCTACCTGAAAAATATAATGACTCTCCGTCCCACTCAAACTAGAATCTTAAAGTTACGGTCTTACGGCAAGCTTTGGGTACACTAGAATCATTTTTAGTAGGTGAAAAAAATTTTTCGAATCTGGGTTTCTTGAAGAAAATTATTTTTTTCCCATAATTTAAGAAATATTGTAGCAAGTGTTATACCATTTTAGAATACTTATTAAATGCGTAAACTTTTAAAGTTGCTTCCCAATCTGGCGTAGTACATTTTATTTTTTTCATTACAGTCAGTTAAAGTTAGGTGAAATATTAATTTTCTATTCATTGTTCGGCAAAATGTGACATTTTCTTCCAAGCTGGAACAGTTGGCTTAGAATTTAAAGCAACAGGTTACATATGCACTATCGCGATTACATAAGAAAAATAAAACTGAAAAAAAGTAAAGATTTTTAGCAACAGGAGCTAAAAAACCATCACAAAACAAAGGAAATGTCTATAATTTGAAAAATACATGACTTAGATTTTTTTTTTAATATTTTTCTGGTAACTGTTATGATTTGGTCTATCACCCGATTCCGGCTTGATGTCGACTTACGGGACAACCTGTATAAACTTTTAAAATTAGATAGCAAAAACATGGCCAGTAGCGCTGTGCGATCATAAAATTACATGTAAAGTTGACGATAAGAAACTTTATTGGGTGATTAGTCGGGATGATTCACATCAGCAATAAAAGACGCGGATTACTTATTCGTAAACTATATTTAATAATTATAAGCTGACTCCTGCTCGCGAGTTACGTTACATTACAAACTTCAAAACGGAAGAGAGCGAGCTGTCACTTTCAGACTGTAACATAATCTCAGTGTTGCCACGCATATAATTTATATATAATAATGACTAATGATACTTGAGTGCTTTCTAGTAAAGCTGAGAGTCAATGACCATAACAACCTGGAAGCTTGATTCTACTAAGATTCTTTTTCATGCTAAAATGAAAGGTATAAATTGCGATTGTAATATGAGTGATCAATTAGACAATTAAACTACCAGATTAGCAGATTGGAATATCTATCTGAGCACCTGAAATGGAAAAGGTTAGTAGGCCGAATTAAAAGTCCCAATTTTTTTATAGTGGGTAAGGCGGGATTATGTATTTTATTATAAGCCGATTATCTGTTCGTAACTAAAACATAGTAGAATAAAGAATAACGATTAGCATTATCCTCACTATTGCCAAATGCTATTTTCGGCGCAAAAAATATAACAAATGTAAAAATAAGAGAAAAAGCTATTCTTAAATGGTCTAATACAGATATATATGTCCTAGCTGAAATCGTTGAGAGCTTCAGTGTAAATTGTCTCAAATAATGTTAGGTTATTTGCCTAAATAAAACTCGCCAACTCCTGAAAAACTCAACTAATTATGATTTAATTTCATTTCTTGATATAGCTTGAAAATTCTTTACAAATTTAACTTCTGCTTGCGCTACAGCATTAATCATACCTTATGTCTGTTTGAATTCTCAAAGATAGTAGAACAATAGTTTTCTTTTATTATCAGCCTTACTTGCAAGTATATACAAATGTACATCGATTTGTCCAGTAACTAGAATCGTAAAATGTAAATATTCTAAATTCCAATCGCTCTATTAAAATTATATGCTGCGAATTGTAACAATATTTTTTAGATGCAGACATTATACTACGTACATAATGTATATATATATATAAATAGCGGATTACAGTAGACTGTACATCACAATATAATTAGGTCCAGTTATTGTTCTGAGAAGACTAAAAAATAAAATTATCTGGCTAGGCAGCAGTCTTAGCTCGATTTGTGCATACGTTGAAGACCAACAATTATTATTTATAAATTGGCACTCGTATAGAATGCTAAAGTAACTCCGGAGTTTTTATTTGCAATGGTCCACTATATTACACTAATCTAAACATAAATATCGTGTCCGAGTCTTTGAGGGAGGCATTGAGCGGATAAGTTATTTGAAGTGAATACAATGTTACACATAAAAAGCGAGTACAATGTTTCACAAAGCCGCTGCCCTCTTAAACGGAAGATTAGGAGAATCGTATAAACTGAAGCCGAAAATTCCTGGATGATATTGTAACTGGAAGCAGATATGGATCGCCTACCAAACATGCTTTATGTACGCTGCAATATCCGAGCAGGAAATCCGAACAGTCCACCATGATGTCTGCGTGAGAAAGGAGGTAGGAGATCCCCGTCTTCGGAAGTCGTAGTCAGACGTTCCATCGTGCATGTTACTGGTGTCAAATTGTTAATTAGCATCATCAATCTTTAGTGCAGTGCAGTGAAATTTTTTAAATATCATCGTCATAATAACTAAAATAACTAAAATCCGCCGCGCCGTTTTTTAATACTTTATAAATTAATATAATACCAGCCAAGTCCAGGGCTTTTCTATGGCCTGCCGGCATTACACAAGCCAGCAGCACAGTACGGTAATGTTTATTTGAACTCCCATGTACATCAGTGATCAGTGCAAGGTCATTAGCCCTTGTCACTGATCAGCAATACGGGTGTCCCCAGCTGTGGTCATTGAACTGCACGGTCTGAGATATTGAAAGCAGCAAAAAGGTATAACACTATTGCTGTTTTTTTACCTCGCTGTGTCGTTGACTGCAGCTGGTTGCCCCTAAATAAATATTTGTGTTGTTGTGTGTCGCTCTTTCTCCTGCTTTTTTGTTGTTTTTGCTTTTGAACATGCAGAATTTTATTTTAGAATTTTTCAACATTCGCGGATTTGGGGCAAATCGTTTTTCGGTGTACTGCCACCTTCAATCAAAAAATCCGGCAATTCTTGCGCTAAGTGAAACCAAGGTAGTTTCTGATGCTGATTCTAATCAATATCACGTCCCTGGTTATAGCTTAGTGCCTCTTTTTTCTCCACATATATATTCGGAATGATGTGGCCTTTACCATTCTAAAAGATTTTCCACCGTCTGCCAATCCTGAGTTTAATTACATCTGGATTAGGTTCAAACTTCACAGGCACATCATCTACTTTTGCTTCCTTTATCGCAGCCCAAATATGTCTGATGTCGACACGGTATCCGCATTTGACAATATCTCCAACAATATTGATCATCTGCTTTCTGTCTCCCCCTCTTCCGAAATCATCCTGGCAGGCGATTTTAATGTCCATAACATGCCATGGCTCAGACATTCTTCTACCACAAGTCCTTCGGGCCGATTCGTTGAACTTTTTTGTGAATATTTCAATTTGCATCATCTAGTGGATGCACCGACGAGAATCCCTGATGCAGCTGCAGATAGGGCCAATTTACTAGATTTGTTTCTGTCATCTCACCCTGACAAATATTCCATCTCAGTCGGCTCCCCTCTTGGTAATTCAGACCACTGTCTAATCACGGCTCAATTTATCACCTCAACTCTGCGCCGCCCTACTTCTCCACCTACAAGTAGGCTTCTCTGGCACTATAAGATCGCTGATTGGGAAAGTCTCAATCAGTATCTTAGAGATATAGATTGGTCGGTCTGTTTTGCTTCGAGGGATGCTGATGAATGCACATTAGAACTTAGTAACATACTAAGTCTAGGCATGCGTGAATATATTCCGTATTCTTACAGCATATCTCAACAACAGCAAAATCGCTCTTGGTTCAACGATAAGTGCAACCAAGCTATAAAAGCGAAAGAGTCTGCTTTTCGCGCCTATCAAGTGCATCCTTCTCCAGAACTGAAAGGAATCTACAAGACTGCACGGAACACCTGCAAGTCCATTATCCAGAGAGAAAAATTTCTTTTTGACCAGAATGTTAGACAAAGAGTCTTGGCAAGCCGCAAAGGTAGTAAAGGTTTCTGGTCCCTGGTCAAAACCATCTGAAACAACTTCAGAAGTTCCTCTATACCTTCACTACTTAATAATGGTGAAGTGGTTGTTGACTCCCTGGATAAAGCTAATATTTTGGCTGCTAGATTCGCATCAAATTCTTTTCTTCCACCCACTTCACAGGCACCTGTCGTGCATCCCCCGTGCGGATGTGTACAAGAGCCAATACACATCCGTACGAGGGATGTGGTCAAGGTCCTTAAAGAAATCAACGTCTCTAAAGCCGCAGGCCCTGATGGTTTCTCGCCCCTATTAATTAAAAGCTGTGCCTCATCCTTGGCTAAACCTCTGCGCAAACTATTCTACCTGTCCTATTCGACAGGAAAATTTCCAACTGCTTGGAAACTAGCTCACGTTCAGCCTATTCGCAAGAAAGGAGAGGGTAGCGATCCCTCAAATTATCGACCAATTGCAATCACTTCGATTCTTTCAAAGGTTTTTGAATCTATCATTAACTCCAAATTAATTAAGTATCTGGAAACCAATCAGCTCATCAACGATCGCCAATACGGCTTCCAGCACGGACGCTCATCCGCCGCGCCGTTTTTTAATACTTTATAAATTAATATAATACCAGCCAAGTCCAGGGCTTTTCTATGGCCTGCCGGCATTACACAAGCCAGCAGCACAGTACGGTAATGTTTATTTGAACTCCCATGTACATCAGTGATCAGTGCAAGGTCATTAGCCCTTGTCACTGATCAGCAATACGGGTGTCCCCAGCTGTGGTCATTGAACTGCACGGTCTGAGATATTGAAAGCAGCAAAAAGGTATAACACTATTGCTGTTTTTTTACCTCGCTGTGTCGTTGACTGCAGCTGGTTGCCCCTAAATAAATATTTGTGTTGTTGTGTGTCGCTCTTTCTCCTGCTTTTTTGTTGTTTTTGCTTTTGAACATGCAGAATTTTATTTTAGAATTTTTCAACATTCGCGGATTTGGGGCAAATCGTTTTTCGGTGTACTGCCACCTTCAATCAAAAAATCCGGCAATTCTTGCGCTAAGTGAAACCAAGGTAGTTTCTGATGCTGATTCTAATCAATATCACGTCCCTGGTTATAGCTTAGTGCCTCTTTTTTCTCCACATATATATTCGGAATGATGTGGCCTTTACCATTCTAAAAGATTTTCCACCGTCTGCCAATCCTGAGTTTAATTACATCTGGATTAGGTTCAAACTTCACAGGCACATCATCTACTTTTGCTTCCTTTATCGCAGCCCAAATATGTCTGATGTCGACACGGTATCCGCATTTGACAATATCTCCAACAATATTGATCATCTGCTTTCTGTCTCCCCCTCTTCCGAAATCATCCTGGCAGGCGATTTTAATGTCCATAACATGCCATGGCTCAGACATTCTTCTACCACAAGTCCTTCGGGCCGATTCGTTGAACTTTTTTGTGAATATTTCAATTTGCATCATCTAGTGGATGCACCGACGAGAATCCCTGATGCAGCTGCAGATAGGGCCAATTTACTAGATTTGTTTCTGTCATCTCACCCTGACAAATATTCCATCTCAGTCGGCTCCCCTCTTGGTAATTCAGACCACTGTCTAATCACGGCTCAATTTATCACCTCAACTCTGCGCCGCCCTACTTCTCCACCTACAAGTAGGCTTCTCTGGCACTATAAGATCGCTGATTGGGAAAGTCTCAATCAGTATCTTAGAGATATAGATTGGTCGGTCTGTTTTGCTTCGAGGGATGCTGATGAATGCACATTAGAACTTAGTAACATACTAAGTCTAGGCATGCGTGAATATATTCCGTATTCTTACAGCATATCTCAACAACAGCAAAATCGCTCTTGGTTCAACGATAAGTGCAACCAAGCTATAAAAGCGAAAGAGTCTGCTTTTCGCGCCTATCAAGTGCATCCTTCTCCAGAACTGAAAGGAATCTACAAGACTGCACGGAACACCTGCAAGTCCATTATCCAGAGAGAAAAATTTCTTTTTGACCAGAATGTTAGACAAAGAGTCTTGGCAAGCCGCAAAGGTAGTAAAGGTTTCTGGTCCCTGGTCAAAACCATCTGAAACAACTTCAGAAGTTCCTCTATACCTTCACTACTTAATAATGGTGAAGTGGTTGTTGACTCCCTGGATAAAGCTAATATTTTGGCTGCTAGATTCGCATCAAATTCTTTTCTTCCACCCACTTCACAGGCACCTGTCGTGCATCCCCCGTGCGGATGTGTACAAGAGCCAATACACATCCGTACGAGGGATGTGGTCAAGGTCCTTAAAGAAATCAACGTCTCTAAAGCCGCAGGCCCTGATGGTTTCTCGCCCCTATTAATTAAAAGCTGTGCCTCATCCTTGGCTAAACCTCTGCGCAAACTATTCTACCTGTCCTATTCGACAGGAAAATTTCCAACTGCTTGGAAACTAGCTCACGTTCAGCCTATTCGCAAGAAAGGAGAGGGTAGCGATCCCTCAAATTATCGACCAATTGCAATCACTTCGATTCTTTCAAAGGTTTTTGAATCTATCATTAACTCCAAATTAATTAAGTATCTGGAAACCAATCAGCTCATCAACGATCGCCAATACGGCTTCCAGCACGGACGCTCATCTGGAGACTTGCTGACTTTTCTTACGGAACGTTGGAATCATAGTCTTCACAATTTTGGTGAGTCCAAAATCGTTGCTCTAGATATTTCAAAGGCCTTTGATAGAGTCTGGCATTCAGCCCTTTTAGCCAAACTCAAAGCACTTGGTCTTTCCCCTCCTCTTCTATTATGGATTGAAAGTTTTTTATCTAGTCGCCAAATACGAGTTGTATTAGATGGCGTTATATCTGATCCTCATCCTATTAATGCCGGTGTCCCCCAGGGCTCTGTTATTTCTCCGACTCTATTTCTAATCTTCATTAATGATCTGCTTTCCCTTACTTTCAATCCTATCTATAGCTTTGCTGATGACAGTACCCTTGATTTCACATACTCCTTTGACACCCTTGCGGATTCCAGAGGGAACGCCGCATGTGTTAAATGAGAATGCATGATTAGATCATTGAATAACGATCTTGACAATATTCTCGCTTGGGGCAAAGTGAATCGCGTCGAATTCAATGCATCTAAGACCCAAAGCTGTCTCATCTCATTAAAACAAGACCATCACTTAACCACTCCCGTTTCGTTTGATGGTGCATTAATTTCTGAATCACCGTCACTAAGAATCCTTGGCATTATTATTTCCAGTAAGTTAAGCTGGACAGATCACATCTTCTCGGTTGCCAAAGAAGCATCAAAATGTCTTGGTTTTTTGAAAAGGTGTAAGAAATATTTCAGCCCATCAAATATAGCGCTCCTCTACAAGTCCTACATCAGACCCAGAATGGAATACAATTCCCATATCTGGGCCGGGGCTGGTCGCACAGCCTTAGCTTCATTGGATATTGTCCAAAAGAGAGCCTGCAAGCTCATTGGCGATGTGGCAATTACTCGTCATATCGACTCGCTCGAGCACCGTCGCAATGTTGGATGCCTTTCGCTCCTTTATCGCTATGTGCATGGCCAATGTTCTGATGAAATATCTAGTCTGATCCCTTGTAGAATAGTTCCTGCACGCAATACCCGCGCTGCATCCCGCGCTCATCCTTTCACCCTTCAAATTACCTTCGGCTGTACACTAAAATTCCGTGATGCTTTCTTATCCCGAACTGTGCGAATGTGGAACAGTCTACCAGCTTCTGTCTTTCCTCCGGCATACAACCTACAAAAGTTTAAGGGCGACATACATCGGCACCTCCGCTGCTCTCCTCATATCCCTTAATCCTTTCCCTATCTCCTTCCTGCCACGCTGTGCTTTGCATCATAGGGTATCCCCTGAGCTTGGCTTAATAATATAAAAAAAAAAAAAAAAATAACAATCGAAACAGGAGCATGGTCCTCTCTGGTTTTGTCTGGATTAAAACGGTAGTTGTATACATTGACCAAACAGCCAGAAGACTCGTTCTATATCGATTATTCCTTGCACGTTATAATAATTTCAGAAGTATATAAAATCCCACACAGGATAGGATTTTATGAAGAAAATCCAGTCCAAGAATGTGTCCAACTATCTGTATACTTAACGTACCATAGACCATACCTAACTATATTTGGTGTTGATTCAGTAGATTAACAATGTTAAACCTGTGGGAAGCCTGCTTCAGGTCATCCAGTCGAACGTTGGTAAGATCGGGTAATGGAAGAAATTATTCTCACTGTCATTGGATTTCAAAGCAGGAGTCATCATCTAGAATTTTAACTTTGGGAATATTCTAATATGTACAATTCTGTTCTTTTATATTTTTTATTAAGTATATGTTGGCCGTCATATATTCATATAGGAGATATGTTGAAGCCGCCGAATAAATATTCGAAGAACAGCCCGTGGGCCTTGACTCTTTCCGATATTGAAGAAGAGCAGCCCAGTGGGCATTAACTTCTCTGATGATAAGATGAAGCGGCTATTAAAGCGTTTACTCAAGTGAATAGATGGGGAGCAGCTAAGTAGCAAAGCTCCTAATAATAAGAACGCAGTAGTTCTTTTAAGACTTTCTTACTGAATGACTTCTTTATTGATTCTGTTAATTGTATTTATACAATTGGAAAAATCTACTATTCGCTTAATCGATAATTATATATAAATTAATTCTACGGTATATATTTATATAACAGTTGTAATATGACCGACCTTGCATTTTCACTTCGTGAAGAAATATTTGACTCATATTATGATTTGTTTACCAAAATAGAGTGTCGAAAATGCATCGAAAATGATGCATTGCACATTCTTGCTATTTGTGACTTGCGCCACAAAGTACTGCAAGATTTTGTAATCAGGGATACGTTCTTAATATTTGGGTCTCTCCTCACGAGGTATTGCAAGATGTTGAAATCAAGCATATGTGATATGTTGGGACAACGGTTTTAGATGATGATTACTGATTACTATTCTTCTAATGTAGTTTCATGACCTACAATTAATAATGATATCTTATTCATCTATCTTTACATCTTATTAGCTTACATATTATTGTGTACCTCCTTGGTCTTATGGTTTATTAGAATTGTAGACTTTACTTCATTTTAGCCTATAACTTTATAAGGTCCACCAAAAGGTCTTTCGAGCTTTCTTCTTGAAAGATGCTCAGATACACATTATCATTTATTTTTGAATTTTAAGGATTGAAATTTATGTCTTTTATTTTCTTCCGCTGTGCTTTTGCTTCATCTAAGTGTTTTTTACTTATTTCACGAGCTCTTTCAAACCTTGTTACTAGTTCTTTTACATAATTATGTAAACTGTCTATTTGCTCTTTGCTTTTAAAGATTTCCGCAGATAGTTTTGTTATCTTCCCAAAAACTAGCTCGAAAGGTGTTGTATTAACAAAATACATAATTGGGAATTAGCTCGTCCCAGTTGTCTTTTTTTGAGAATGTTCTAAGATACTCGCTTAGGACTCTGTGATTTCGTTCAATAGACCATAGTGTTTCATGATGGAATGGTGTTGACGTGACATGTTCTATATTCAGACACTTACAGACATTTTTGAGCAGTACATTCACAAATTCAGTGCGTTCGTCTGTTTTCAATCTTTTGAAACATCCATACTTTAGGCTTTAGGCTTCCTTTGTTTCCATTGGCATTGCCTCTATGAATTTTGTAACTCGCATTGTAGCGTTAAAATATATCTAAAAGCATTCGACATCCTTAATGTTCCAACTGTATCAATTACGATTGTTTCGCATGTATCACATTTGTTTATGTATTCTTTAACCATCTTGTTAAGGTTTTTCCAGATATACTGTCGTTTTAGTTTATTTATACAGCGTTTGATTCCAGGATGCGCACCGCGCATGATGTCATGATATTCTTTGATTAATTCTACGTTTTTTTTTTATCACTAATTCTTATATGGGGTTCATAAAGTAATACTCTAAGTGGTGTTGCTTACCTTTATTATTGTGTTGCAGCTTATTGAATTTCTTATTGAATTCATTTACCTCAATATAGTTGAATGCAGCATCGTCCTTTACGAGTGCTAATTCTGTAATGTTTTCTCGTTCATCTTTTGTACCAACTTCTCCATTATGTAACCAGAGTTAAATATAGGATTATCGCTGTACTGAACGGTTACGCTTTTCTTAGTTATATGTAATTTCGGCAAGTTTTTAATTTTCTTTTTTCTTTGCGCATATGCTGGATCTAATTTTATTTCGAATTGAATCTTTATTATATTTCTTATATCGGAGATGGAAGTACATCCCCATGTATAGAATTGGCCGGATTCTATATTGTCTCTTTTTTTCCATTCCGGTTTGCTGCTCTTTCGCCATGTTGCGTGTGATAACATTTACTTCTGTTGGTATCATTGACTTTAATTTGTTAGAATCTATCTTTATTCTCGCCAAGGCATCTGCGTTTGTGTTCATTTTTCCTTGTTTAAACACAATCTCGAAGTTAGAGTTCAAAAGGTCCAAACGAGTTCTTGTTATCAACGGTCAGTGATCTGTTACGACCGTGAATTTATCGCCATAGAGATAGGACCTAAAAAAATTTATTCCCCAATGAATACCAAGAAATTCTTTCTCGATAATTGATTTATTCAGCTGATGCTTATTTAATCTTTTACTGGCATAGGTTATTAGCAAATCCTGTCCAATTTCTCCTTGCGAGAGGATTGATACAAGCGCAAAATTTGAAGCATCTGTTGTCAAAATGAACGGTATATTAAAATTCGGATATTGTAGAACTGGTGAAGTTTTCAGTTTTGTTTTGAGTCTTTCAACCGATATCTTGCATTGTTCTGAAGCGCATTGAGTGGTCGTGCTATCTCTGCAAAATGCGGTATGAAACGTATGTAGTATGTAGTATGCAGAAGGCTGTGCAAATCGTCGCACGTCATCCACGTTCTGTGGTGCTGAATACGTTCGTATTACTTCATGCTTGCTGGGATCCATTTGGACCCCTTGTTTTGTCATTAAGTGGCCCAGGTATACTACTTCAGGTTTCAAAAAGTTTCACTTGTTTGGATTGAGCTTTAAATTATATTTTTGTAGTCTTTTTGGTACTGTTTCCAGATTTGGATTGTGGGCTTTAAGACTGCAGCCATGTATTATGATGTTATCGACGTATAAGAATGCGCCGTCATGTAGGCCGCTTAGTGCAATAGAGAGCATTCTTTGAAAGCTCTTCGTTGATATTTTTATGCCGAATGGTAAACTTTTAAATTGATAGTGCCCCTGATTGGTCGAGTGTTATGGCTTCAATAATCTCAGTTCTTGCTGGTTTTTCTATTTTATTTTCATATTTGTTTGCCTTGGGTATAGTCAGCTCTTTGGTGGTTGATGATACAGTTATCGTGAAAGTTTCATAATATATTTTATACAGGTATCTCATTAAGAAGTCTCTTTCTATTATTCCATGTGTGGTAATTGGTGTTTGTTCATCCACTATGTCAAACTTGTGTTCAATGTCATTCCCTTAATATGTTAACTGTAACTTCGCTGAGCCCAAGGAATATGTCTCAATATTCGTTACTCCCATCATCTTGCATTGTTCATTTGTGTTGATTGCCTGATTTAATAAATGTACTTTACAGATTGATATGTCTGTTCCTGAGTCAATGAGGAAGTTTGATTTTAGTAAATTTGTCCATCACCGTAATGTAATTCGTCGTATAACTTCTGATGTTACAGATTTTTGAATTTCGAATTACCCTGTTCTGTCCTGATCTTATCCTGGCCTTTGCACATTGGTCGTTTCCTTTACAAAATTTACTCTTCTCCTCTGGTTTTGTTGGGAGTTTCTATAGATATTTCTTCCTCGACTATTGTGATGATTGTTCTTATTGTTCCAATTTCTCTGATTTTGTCAACCATTGCTTCTGTTCTGTTGTTTCCTTGGATTCTGTTATTGCCTCTATTTGGGTAGTTGTTCTGATATTCATTGCCACTGTTGTTTCTGAAATTGTTGTTGCTTGTGTAATTATTATAGTTTCTATTTTCTCGGCTGTATTGATTTCTATTGATGTTGCGTATTCTTGAATCATCTGTTAAGAGTTGCTCAATTTGATTTGCGTGGCTTATCGCGCCTATTAATATTTTGGACAGTGCTGTCATAATGGTTGGTTTGAGGAAATTATTGAGTTCACTTTGAAAGGTACTCAGTCCAACTTTGTCATTTAGTTTGCAAATCACTTCCCTGTGCTCTTCTGCTATTTCATTATTTCATATTTCCAATATGAAAAATCTTGAACTATCATTCCATTCTGTTTGAAACTCGTTAGTTTTTGTTGTCTTCAGGTTTTGTAGTGTTGTTGGTTCACCAATTGCGGACAATTCATTCCTTAATTTTTAACTCAGACGTGTTAGCCATACAAATTCTATTAGCTGTGGCTGTTCTTCGTTCTTTAGTGTTTTCCCATCCATGTCCACTAAGCTCAGAAAATTAGACAAGTCTTTTATATTGCCTTCAAATTCTGGTAATATTTTAATTGCTACAGCCAGGTCAATTGTGCTCGAAACCATTTTTTTATTTTACTTTGTGGTTCTTCTAGATTCATTAACTTCTGAAACTTCTGTATTATCCAAAATAAATTTAGTTGTTTCCTCTAAAATCACTTTAAGTTCTATGAACTTCGCATTAAATTTATTCTGCAAGTCTTCTGTTTGCTTTCTTTTATGTAGGCTTATATTCCCATTAAATTCCTTTTTGATTTGTTTGGCTGCAGCTTGTATCCCCAATATATACCTGCTCGAAAACATTCTTTGAGGATTCTTTTTAAATGTCTCTAGGAATTTCTTTATTTCAGTAAAAAGTCCCTCGTAACTTTCCATATATTTATTTATTCGTAGCTATATTATTTATTTATAGAGCCCAAAAAATAATATTATTATTAATTAAATTATATAAAAATTTATAGTTAATGGATTAGATTTGTTAATTTCAGCAAGCTTATTTACATTTCTTGCTACACTTTTATTAATTAATTGCTACACAAAATTTTTCCCCAAGTAAATCATTACAGCTAGGAGGATGATCATCACTGCATTTGTCACGGCTGTAGGTACATGCAGGAGGTCGTGAATGGTTACGGATTGCGGTGTTGTTCCTGATGCTACTGCTGCATTCTGTTCTATGATTACTTTCTTCAATTGTGGTTTTGCATTTTAAACGGTTCAGTTTTTCTATAAGCTGTTTCTTTAGGATCTTATCTGTTGTTATGGGGATCACCCTATACAGCTCTGCTATTTGCTGTCGTAGTCTAACAGCTACGCCGACTCTTTTTTCTTTGTGTGGTGCTCTTGAGCCGTATATTCCTCTTTCAGTTGTTTACTCTGATGCGTTCTTTGTTTGAATTCGTTAATTGTAATGGTTTTGGGTCCGGCGTCCTGATATTTTTGGATAGCTTCTTGTATGCTGATTTTTGGGATTTTTGTTGTTGTTCTTTCTGCAGTCCTTAATATAGTTTGTTCTTTAGGAGGTGATCGTATGATGTAATTTCTCTTTCGCTTGTGAATGGTTGGTGCCCTCGATTTGATTTGTTCTTCTTCTGTCGTTTATTCCATGGGCGTTTGTTCAGTCTTAGGTTCTTCAATAATCACTCGTTCACAATTATACGTTAACAATATCAGAGCCGATCACGCGCAGGGCATGACAGAGTATCATATACTCAATGCCACTGCGCCTGCGTACCACCCACATGCTGATCGAAGAAGCCAGCCCAAGACACAATTTTTTTTATATAGTAGTAACCGTAAGGTTTCCATTAACAAATTATTATTATTATTATATATATATATTATTATTATTATTATTTATACAGGTAAGTGATATATATATGTATGTACTGACATTGTTTTATTACCTTATGACTATAATACCTTATTAACCCTAGGCATATTTCACACAAAAAAAAATTATATGTATTAGTTTTTCTTTTTAGTTGAGATACTTATATATGTATATATATTTAAAAAAAAAGTAGTTGACTTAGACTATTGGAACAAAAAGAAAACAATTTTTGAAATGTTTTTTTTAAATAATTTTTTTTTTTTTAATTAACAGTTCTAGTTAAAAGTATATTCCTAGATGAGGGTTCTACTTCAACATTAGCTTGACTTACATCGTTTTCAGTGGTTTCTAATGTTGCAGGTTTTTTCTTAATATAGTTCTTAATCACTCTCAATCGAAGCTATTGCTACTAAACAGTACCTATATGAGTAAATAATGGTGAACGTCATGTGGGGTGACGTTTTTTAATGTAGTTTTTTCTTTACTTTTAAGAAATTTACTGTCTTCGCTGATTTCAAAAAGTTCTTGATGATTATTGTTTCTTATCGTAATTTCTTGTGGTACATTTAGATTAATTCTTTCCATCAAGGATGTGATATTAGTTAGATTAGTTGATGGTAAATAAAATTTATCAAGTGTTGTTGTTCCTTCAGAATGTCCGTAGAGTGTTTGAAAGTCGCTTCGAATATAGCAGGCGGGTTGAATTTCTAAAATTCCGGTACCTTTTAAGGTTAGTGGTTTAATTTCGCCATTGCATATATTATCTAAAGTGAGGGGTGTTCTGAGACTGTACAGCCATTTGTTAGGATTTTCCAATTGTATCCATAAGGAAGAGCACTTTAGGGTATTTAACGTGCAAGAAGACGCAAGATCTTCGGTATGTTTTAGCAACTCCATTTCGCATTGGTTATCTCTAGAATTAATACTGAAGATAGGGTGAGTCGTCTGACATGTATAATAATGAGGAACATTTTGTAAACATTGATGAAAATCTTTGTGATTCATAGGAATCGGGAATGGTATAATTTTATAAGCTTGGAATTGAGTACTCGAAGGTAGAGGGATTTTAGTTTCAATAATAATGTGATTGTTTACTTTATTAGTACTCGTTTGGCTAACTCTATACAAATCAATGAGTAAGTTTGATGTAACGGGGCAGGTAATGTCGTTCCTGATGGAAGATTTTTCCTAATGATGGTAAGGGTATGTTCGAGTTGATATAGGGAGTTATTATAAGGGGATTTGATGTTCCATGTTTAATGTCAAGCAACATTTCCAAAATAACCTTTTGTGTGTTTTAGTATCTCATAAGGGAGAGTGTTGTAATGGAAATGGAATTTTCTAGTTCTATGAGGTTATCATTTATTTGAAAGGTTAAATTATTGACGACTTGTTACATTTTAGCGAGTTTCCTTTTTATATTTCCGAATTCTTTTTGGATTTGGGACGAGGTTTTATTGAACACGTTGACAGTTTTGTCAACAATTAGGGTTTGAGACTTTAATAATTCCAAAAGATGATCTTCGTTTACTTTTAGGAGTTGTATTTGTTCGTCGTAGTGCTTGGCATCTTCTTCGTTCAACGTTCCGAACAAATTTTTCCTTATACTTCCGACAATATTTAACAAAGCTCTACGTGACCTTACATGTTTTGGTTCTAGGATTTCTTCAATCTGATCTATTTCACTCAACAACACTTTTGCATATTAATCTGGGCTTCACAGTGGTTTGAATGTGATTTATTAATTGTACTAAGACAGAGATTTTCTATACTGCTAGCTTGGATTCTTAAGTAATCTATGTAAAAATTATCTAAATTATAATATATATATATATATATATATATTATAGATGAACTGTTCCGAATTCTTCAAAATAGATACCCGGGGTAGAATCGAAAATCGTCACGTTTGTAGCGCTCGTCGTTGTGCATAATAATGCGAAGAATATAATTGGTTCGCTCATCCTGGTTATTATGAATTCGTTTATTTTTGTTTTTAATTCTGACGATAGAGTTTTCGGACGAAGGGTCTCTACTATATTGTATGGTCCTTCCCATAGCGGTGATGACTTATTTTTTCGGGTACGATTTTTAATTAAGACTTTATCGCCTATTACAAAATTGGGTTTGGATGATTGGTCATAATATGCCTTGGATTTTTCTTTATTTCTTATTAGATTTCCCCTAGAAATCTTATGAGAATGTTGAAGTCTGGCTTTTAGTCCGCTGGCGTAGTTGTCGTAATTATACGCAACTTCAGGATCTTTTTTCAATGACGTTGGGATTTCGGCATGGAATCCAAATAATAAGTTATGCTGCGTGTAGCCTGTGCTTAAATGAACGGAACTGTTGCAAACGAACATAGCGTACGGGATCCAAGTATCCCATGTAAGTGGATCTGTTGGCACATAGTGTCGAAGATATTCAGCTAAGGTTCGGTGGCTTCGTTCTAAAGCTCCGTTTGTTTCTGGGTGATAAGGAATGGTTTGAAGCTTATGAATTTTCAGTAGTTTACATAAATCATTAAATGTAGAACTTAAGAAATTGGTTCCTTGATCAGTTAAGATCGTTTCAGATAGACTCTGTTTACATATGATTTGTTTCGTAAAATGTTCTGCAACAGTGTGCGTTTCGGCATTAGGTAAATGTACGGCATCTGGCAATTTCATCAGATCATCTTGGAACGTAAGTATATATTTGTTATCCAAATAACTAGTGGGTAATGGTCCTACTATATCTAAGAATATTTTTTCAAAGGGTTTATTACTAGTTGTGGTTATTTTCATAGGCATTCTTTTGTTTTTGCTACACTTATTTTTCTGGCAAGAAGGACACTTCTTGATGTAGTCTCTAATATCTTTGAACATGCCTTGCCAATTGTAGATTCTTTTTATTTTGATTATAGTTTTGGTTTTACCTTGATGACCGCCTAACGGAGAGATATGATGCTCTGTTATTACTTGAGCTATATCTTCAGGATTCGTTAGTTTAATTACTTTCTTAAGAAAGAAAATTGGTCTAGTGCTTGACCTTTCAAATTCTTTAGAACATAGAAACTTTAGTTCGCGATAACTAGTGTTATCGGCGATTGGTATGGCTATAGAAATAGTTTTCTCGTTCTTTAAGTAGGCCATAAATTTTTGAAAAAATTTTTATTATTTGATTTCGATCAGTTTCATTTCTGATAGGTATAGGAGCGCGTCCAACAATGTAAGAAATTTTGCCTTTGTTAAATTCAATAGCTTCTCCTAGTGAACTTTCGACCATACAGATATGGTGGAATACCTCGTCTCGGCCTAATTGAGAGTTCTACTTGCAAAACAGATGGGTTTATCTTGACCGATTTTTCCTTGAGACAATACACTACCTACAGAGTAGTCGCTTGCGTCTGAAGTCACTAAAAATTCTTTATCGAAACATGGGAATTGTAAAATCGGAGCGTTAATCAATTTTTTCTTTAACGATTGGGAAGCTTCATCGCAAAAAGCATCCCATTTGAAAGTAGCATCCTTTTTTAAAAGAGCTGTTAAAGGTTTGGCTAGCTTTGCAAAGTTTGGAATGAAGCGCCTGTAATAGCCGACAAATCCTAAGAAGGATTTTACGTCTTTCTCCTTTAGGAAAAGGATATTTAGTAACTGCTTCGTGCTTAGCGGGATTTGATAACATTTACTTCTGTTGGTATCATTGACTTTAATTTGTTAGAATCTATCTTTATTCTCGCCAAGGCATCTGCGTTTGTGTTCATTTTTCCTTGTTTAAACACAATCTCGAAGTTAGAGTTCAAAAGGTCCAAACGAGTTCTTGTTATCAACGGTCAGTGATCTGTTACGACCGTGAATTTATCGCCATAGAGATAGGACCTAAAAAAATTTATTCCCCAATGAATACCAAGAAATTCTTTCTCGATAATTGATTTATTCAGCTGATGCTTATTTAATCTTTTACTCGCATAGGATATTAGCAAATCCTGTCCAATTTCTCCTTGCGAGAGGATTGATACAAGCGCAAAATTTGAAGCATCTGTTGTCAAAATGAACGGTATATTAAAATTCGGATATTGTAGAACTGGTGAAGTTTTCAGTTTTGTTTTGAGTCTTTCAACCGATATCTTGCATTGTTCTGAAGCGCATTGAGTGGTCGTGCTATCTCTGCAAAATGCGGTATGAAACGTATGTAGTATGTAGTATGCAGAAGGCTGTGCAAATCGTCGCACGTCATCCACGTTCTGTGGTGCTGAATACGTTCGTATTACTTCATGCTTGCTGGGATCCATTTGGACCCCTTGTTTTGTCATTAAGTGGCCCAGGTATACTACTTCAGGTTTCAAAAAGTTTCACTTGTTTGGATTGAGCTTTAAATTATATTTTTGTAGTCTTTTTGGTACTGTTTCCAGATTTGGATTGTGGGCTTTAAGACTGCAGCCATGTATTATGATGTTATCGACGTATAAGAATGCGCCGTCATGTAGGCCGCTTAGTGCAATAGAGAGCATTCTTTGAAAGCTCTTCGTTGATATTTTTATGCCGAATGGTAAACTTTTAAATTGATAGTGCCCCTGATTGGTCGAGTGTTATGGCTTCAATAATCTCAGTTCTTGCTGGTTTTTCTATTTTATTTTCATATTTGTTTGCCTTGGGTATAGTCAGCTCTTTGGTGGTTGATGATACAGTTATCGTGAAAGTTTCATAATATATTTTATACAGGTATCTCATTAAGAAGTCTCTTTCTATTATTCCATGTGTGGTAATTGGTGTTTGTTCATCCACTATGTCAAACTTGTGTTCAATGTCATTCCCTTAATATGTTAACTGTAACTTCGCTGAGCCCAAGGAATATGTCTCAATATTCGTTACTCCCATCATCTTGCATTGTTCATTTGTGTTGATTGCCTGATTTAATAAATGTACTTTACAGATTGATATGTCTGTTCCTGAGTCAATGAGGAAGTTTGATTTTAGTAAATTTGTCCATCACCGTAATGTAATTCGTCGTATAACTTCTGATGTTACAGATTTTTGAATTTCGAATTACCCTGTTCTGTCCTGATCTTATCCTGGCCTTTGCACATTGGTCGTTTCCTTTACAAAATTTACTCTTCTCCTCTGGTTTTGTTGGGAGTTTCTATAGATATTTCTTCCTCGACTATTGTGATGATTGTTCTTATTGTTCCAATTTCTCTGATTTTGTCAACCATTGCTTCTGTTCTGTTGTTTCCTTGGATTCTGTTATTGCCTCTATTTGGGTAGTTGTTCTGATATTCATTGCCACTGTTGTTTCTGAAATTGTTGTTGCTTCTGTAATTATTATAGTTTCTATTTTCTCGGCTGTATTGATTTCTATTGATGTTGCGTATTCTTGAATCATCTGTTAAGAGTTGCTCAATTTGATTTGCGTGGCTTATCGCGCCTATTAATATTTTGGACAGTGCTGTCATAATGGTTGGTTTGAGGAAATTATTGAGTTCACTTTGAAAGGTACTCAGTCCAACTTTGTCATTTAGTTTGCAAATCACTTCCCTGTGCTCTTCTGCTATTTCATTATTTCATATTTCCAATATGAAAAATCTTGAACTATCATTCCATTCTGTTTGAAACTCGTTAGTTTTTGTTGTCTTCAGGTTTTGTAGTGTTGTTGGTTCACCAATTGCGGACAATTCATTCCTTAATTTTTAACTCAGACGTGTTAGCCATACAAATTCTATTAGCTGTGGCTGTTCTTCGTTCTTTAGTGTTTTCCCATCCATGTCCACTAAGCTCAGAAAATTAGACAAGTCTTTTATATTGCCTTCAAATTCTGGTAATATTTTAATTGCTACAGCCAGGTCAAATGTGCTCGAAACCATTTTTTTATTTTACTTTGTGGTTCTTCTAGATTCATTAACTTCTGAAACTTCTGTATTATCCAAAATAAATTTAGTTGTTTCCTCTAAAATCACTTTAAGTTCTATGAACTTCGCATTAAATTTATTCTGCAAGTCTTCTGTTTGCTTTCTTTTATGTAGGCTTATATTCCCATTAAATTCCTTTTTGATTTGTTTGGCTGCAGCTTGTATCCCCAATATATACCTGCTCGAAAACATTCTTTGAGGATTCTTTTTAAATGTCTCTAGGAATTTCTTTATTTCAGTAAAAAGTCCCTCGTAACTTTCCATATATTTATTTATTCGTAGCTATATTATTTATTTATAGAGCCCAAAAAATAATATTATTATTAATTAAATTATATAAAAATTTATAGTTAATGGATTAGATTTGTTAATTTCAGCAAGCTTATTTACATTTCTTGCGACACTTTTATTAATTAATTGCTACACAAAATTTTTCCCCAAGTAAATCATTACAGCTAGGAGGATGATCATCACTGCATTTGTCACGGCTGTAGGTACATGCAGGAGGTCGTGAATGGTTACGGATTGCGGTGTTGTTCCTGATGCTACTGCTGCATTCTGTTCTATGATTACTTTCTTCAATTGTGGTTTTGCATTTTAAACGGTTCAGTTTTTCTATAAGCTGTTTCTTTAGGATCTTATCTGTTGTTATGGGGATCACCCTATACAGCTCTGCTATTTGCTGTCGTAGTCTAACAGCTACGCCGACTCTTTTTTCTTTGTGTGGTGCTCTTGAGCCGTATATTCCTCTTTCAGTTGTTTACTCTGATGCGTTCTTTGTTTGAATTCGTTAATTGTAATGGTTTTGGGTCCGGCGTCCTGATATTTTTGGATAGCTTCTTGTATGCTGATTTTTGGGATTTTTGTTGTTGTTCTTTCTGCAGTCCTTAATATAGTTTGTTCTTTAGGAGGTGATCGTATGATGTAATTTCTCTTTCGCTTGTGAATGGTTGGTGCCCTCGATTTGATTTGTTCTTCTTCTGTCGTTTATTCCATGGGCGTTTGTTCAGTCTTAGGTTCTTCAATAATCACTCGTTCACAATTATACGTTAACAATATCAGAGCCGATCACGCGCAGGGCATGACAGAGTATCATATACTCAATGCCACTGCGCCTGCGTACCACCCACATGCTGATCGAAGAAGCCAGCCCAAGACACAATTTTTTTTATACAGTAGTAACCGTAAGGTTTCCATTAACAAATTATTATTATTATTATATATATATATTATTATTATTATTATTTATACAGGTAAGTGATATATATATGTATGTACTGACATTGTTTTATTACCTTATGACTATAATACCTTATTAACCCTAGGCATATTTCACACAAAAAAAAATTATATGTATTAGTTTTTCTTTTTAGTTGAGATACTTATATATGTATATATATTTAAAAAAAAAGTAGTTGACTTAGACTATTGGAACAAAAAGAAAACAATTTTTGAAATGTTTTTTTTTAAATATTTTTTTTTTTTTTAATTAACAGTTCTAGTTAAAAGTATATTCCTAGATGAGGGTTCTACTTCAACATTAGCTTGACTTACATCGTTTTCAGTGGTTTCTAATGTTGCAGGTTTTTTCTTAATATAGTTCTTAATCACTCTCAATCGAAGCTATTGCTACTAAACAGTACCTATATGAGTAAATAATGGTGAACGTCATGTGGGGTGACGTTTTTTAATGTAGTTTTTTCTTTACTTTTAAGAAATTTACTGTCTTCGCTGATTTCAAAAAGTTCTTGATGACTATTGTTTCTTATCGTAATTTCTTGTGGTACATTTAGATTAATTCTTTCCATCAAGGATGTGATATTAGTTAGATTAGTTGATGGTAAATAAAATTTATCAAGTGTTGTTGTTCCTTCAGAATGTCCGTAGAGTGTTTGAAAGTCGCTTCGAATATAGCAGGCGGGTTGAATTTCTAAAATTCCGGTACCTTTTAAGGTTAGTGGTTTAATTTCGCCATTGCATATATTATCTAAAGTGAGGGGTGTTCTGAGACTGTAGAGCCATTTGTTAGGATTTTCCAATTGTATCCATAAGGAAGAGCACTTTAGGGTATTTAACGTGCAAGAAGACGCAAGATCTTCGGTATGTTTTAGCAATTCCATTTCGCATTGGTTATCTCTAGAATTAATACTGAAGATAGGGTGAGTCGTCTGACATGTATAATAATGAGGAACATTTTGTAAACATTGATGAAAATCTTTGTGATTCATAGGAATCGGGAATGGTATAATTTTATAAGCTTGGAATTGAGTACTCGAAGGTAGAGGGATTTTAGTTTCAATAATAATGTGATTGTTTACTTTATTAGTACTCGTTTGGCTAACTCTATACAAATCAATGAGTAAGTTTGATGTAACGGGGCAGGTAATGTCGTTCCTGATGGAAGATTTTTCCTAATGATGGTAAGGGTATGTTCGAGTTGATATAGGGAGTTATTATAAGGGGATTTGATGTTCCATGTTTAATGTCAAGCAACATTTCCAAAATAACCTTTTGTGTGTTTTAGTATCTCATAAGGGAGAGTGTTGTAATGGAAATGGAATTTTCTAGTTCTATGAGGTTATCATTTATTTGAAAGGTTAAATTATTGACGACTTGTTAGATTTTAGCGAGTTTCCTTTTTATATTTCCGAATTCTTTTTGGATTTGGGACGAGGTTTTATTGAACACGTTGACAGTTTTGTCAACAATTAGGGTTTGAGACTTTAATAATTCCAAAAGATGATCTTCGTTTACTTTTAGGAGTTGTATTTGTTCGTCGTAGTGCTTGGCATCTTCTTCGTTCAACGCTCCGAACAAATTTTTCCTTATACTTCCGACAATATTTAACAAAGCTCTACGTGACCTTACATGTTTTGGTTCCAGGATTTCTTCAATCTGATCTATTTCACTCAACAACACTTTTGCATATTAATCTGGGCTTCACAGTGGTTTGAATGTGATTTATTAATTGTACTAAGACAGAGATTTTCTATACTGCTAGCTTGGATTCTTAAGTAATCTATGTAAAAATTATCTAAATTATAATATATATATATATATATATATATTATAGATGAACTGTTCCGAATTCTTCAAAATAGATACCCGGGGTAGAATCGAAAATCGTCACGTTTGTAGCGCTCGTCGTTGTGCATAATAATGCGAAGAATATAATTGGTTCGCTCATCCTGGTTATTATGAATTCGTTTATTTTTGTTTTTAATTCTGACGATAGAGTTTTCGGACGAAGGGTCTCTACTATATTGTATGGTCCTTCCCATAGCGGTGATGACTTATTTTTTCGGGTATGATTTTTAATTAAGACTTTATCGCCTATTACAAAATTGGGTTTGGATGATTGGTCATAATATGCCTTGGATTTTTCTTTATTTCTTATTAGATTTCCCCTAGAAATCTTATGAGAATGTTGAAGTCTGGCTTTTAGTTCGCTGGCGTAGTTGTCGTAATTATACGCAACTTCAGGATCTTTTTTCAATGACGTTGGGATTTCGGCATGGAATCCAAATAATAAGTTATGCTGCGTGTAGCCTGTGCTTAAATGAACGGAACTGTTGCAAACGAACATAGCGTACGGGATCCAAGTATCCCATGTAAGTGGATCTGTTGGCACATAGTGTCGAAGATATTCAGCTAAGGTTCGGTGGCTTCGTTCTAAAGCTCCGTTTGTTTCTGGGTGATAAGGAATGGTTTGAAGCTTATGAATTTTCAGTAGTTTACATAAATCATTAAATGTAGAACTTAAGAAATTGGTTCCTTGATCAGTTAAGATCGTTTCAGATAGACTGTGTTTACATATGATTTGTTTCGTAAAATGTTCTGCAACAGTGTGCGTTTCGGCATTAGGTAAATGTACGGCATCTGGCAATTTCATCAGATCATCTTGGAACGTAAGTATATATTTGTTATCCAAATAACTAGTGGGTAATGGTCCTACTATATCTAAGAATATTTTTTCAAAGGGTTTATTACTAGTTGTGGTTATTTTCATAGGCATTCTTTTGTTTTTGCTACACTTATTTTTCTGGCAAGAAGGACACTTCTTGATGTAGTCTCTAATATCTTTGAACATGCCTTGCCAATTGTAGATTCTTTTTATTTTGATTATAGTTTTGGTTTTACCTTGATGACCGCCTAACGGAGAGATATGATGCTCTGTTATTACTTGAGCTATATCTTCAGGATTCGTTAGTTTAATTACTTTCTTAAGAAAGAAAATTGGTCTAGTGCTTGACCTTTCAAATTCTTTAGAACATAGAAACTTTAGTTCGCGATAACTAGTGTTATCGGCGATTGGTATGGCTATAGAAATAGTTTTCTCGTTCTTTAAGTAGGCCATAAATTTTTGAAAAAATTTTTATTATTTGATTTCGATCAGTTTCATTTCTGATAGGTATAGGAGCGCGTCCAACAATGTAAGAAATTTTGCCTTTGTTAAATTCAATAGCTTCTCCTAGTGAACTTTCGACCATACAGATATGGTGGAATACCTCGTCTCGGCCTAATTGAGAGTTCTACTTGCAAAACAGATGGGTTTATCTTGACCGATTTTTCCTTGAGACAATACACTACCTACTAAAAATTCTTTATCGAAACATGGGAATTGTAATATCGGAGCGTTAATCAATTTTTTCTTTAACGATTGGGAAGCTTCATCGCAAAAAGCATCCCATTTGAAAGTAGCATCCTTTTTTAAAAGAGCTGTTAAAGGTTTGGCTAGCTTTGCAAAGTTTGGAATGAAGCGCCTGTAATAGCCGACAAATCCTAAGAAGGATTTTACGTCTTTCTCCTTTTTAGGAAAAGGATATTAAGTAACTGCTTCGTGCTTAGCGGGATTTGGTGATACTCCGTTTTTGGTTATAAGAGACCGACTAAAATATTATAAATATTATTCATCAGCCTTTAAAAAGTGGCTGGAGCTCGCTTTAGACCAAATGACATACGGTTATAGTGGTAATGACCATAAGGTGTACTAAATGCAGTTTTTTCTTTGTCACTTTCACTCATGGGTATCTAGTGAAAGCGGTTGGCTAAGTTCAACGTGCTAAAATATTTGGCTTTTCCCAATTGATCTAAGATGTCCGTTATGTTTGGCAATGGAAATGCGTCTCCCACAGTTATATCATTGAGACGTCTGAAATCAACGACCACTCTCCATCTTTTGTTGCCATCGGCATCTGGTTTTTAGGAACTAATAATAGAGGTGAGTTCCAAGGGCTTGAACTGGGACTAATAATTTCTTGTTCTAACATTTTATTAATTTCGGAGCGTTAATCAATTTTTTCTTTAACGATTGGGAAGCTTCATCGCAAAAAGCATCCCATTTGAAAGTAGCATCCTTTTTTAAAAGAGCTGTTAAAGGTTTGGCTAGCTTTGCAAAGTTTGGAATGAAGCGCCTGTAATAGCCGACAAATCCTAAGAAGGATTTTACGTCTTTCTCCTTTTTAGGAAAAGGATATTAAGTAACTGCTTCGTGCTTAGCGGGATTTGGTGATACTCCGTTTTTGGTTATAAGAGACCGACTAAAATATTATAAATATTATTCATCAGCCTTTAAAAAGTGGCTGGAGCTCGCTTTAGACCAAATGACATACGGTTATAGTGGTAATGACCATAAGGTGTACTAAATGCAGTTTTTTCTTTGTCACTTTCACTCATGGGTATCTAGTGAAAGCGGTTGGCTAAGTTCAACGTGCTAAAATATTTGGCTTTTCCCAATTGATCTAAGATGTCCGTTATGTTTGGCAATGGAAATGCGTCTCCCACAGTTATATCATTGAGACGTCTGAAATCAACGACCACTCTCCATCTTTTGTTGCCATCGGCATCTGGTTTTTAGGAACTAATAATAGAGGTGAGTTCCAAGGGCTTGAACTGGGACTAATAATTTCTTGTTCTAACATTTTATTAATTTTATTGTTAATTTCTTCACGCTGAATTTCAGGTAATCTATATGGTTTGACATTTACGATAGGTTTTCCAGGTAAGATAGGAAAGTTATGTGTCGCTGCATTTGTGAATGTCAGGGAGTCTCCTTCCAAGTAGAATATGTCGTTGTACTTACGGCATATATCTAAAATGGATCTGAACTCTTCAGCATTGCAGTGTGAAAGGTCTAGCTCGGATGCGAGTCTAGCAAGCCTTTCTTGAATAGGATCCCTTTGACGATTTAGTTTTATAATACTAAATTTATTAATTTCATGTAAGTGAGGTCTTATGTCCGTTTTCCTAATATGAACATCAGTTTGATTGGAATTGATGATAAGAATATTCGCTTGAACATTTTTGTCTGGTTTTATAAGCGTATTCCCAATAATCACTCCTGATTCCAATTCTTTGTGTTCGCTGAAATAGGTACCTCTTTTATTCCTGGCTATCCTAGCTATTACTTGTGTTCGTGCTGGTATATTTATATCGTCAGCATCGTACTTGCTTTTATTCGATTTCTTTGCTTTATTATTTTGTACTTTGTCTTCTTTAGAGACATTTTTCGAATTTGCTCTGACGTGTTGGCTTGGGTCTTTCAAACCTCCATACCTTGAGCCTGACCTAACTGGAAATAGTTCGAAGCTTGGGTCTTTCAAACCTCCGTACTCAATGTTCGATACTATTCCTGTGATTGAATTTTGCATTTCAGTGTCGTCTGGGGTCAAGTTATTTATTTTAAGAGTTAGTATTTTAGTTTCGTAGTTAATTTTGCAAAGAAACTTGTCTAAAAAATCATGACCTAATATTCAGTCATATTTTAATTGTAGATTATCATCGACCATATGTATATTATGTTTAAAAGTGGTATTTTTAACGTAGAAATTGCATGCTGCAGTTCCTAGCGTACGCAGGAGGGTTCCTGCTAATGAAGATAGCTCTATGCTTTTTGAAGTAGTGACGATAGTATTCCCAAGTGCCCTAGTAGCTTTTAATACCGATATTGCTGCTCCGGTATCTATCAAAAAGGTGCTAGTTTTAAACTCAGTAATAGAATTCTCGATCGTCACAACAAGCGATTGGCGATCGGCGATTAAGGAGAAAGAAAGTTCTCCTTTTAAATTTGAGATTGCGGATGGATATCGGCGGTTATGATTAATTGATTTAGGCGAGATTGAGTTTCCGCTCTCTCGTCTCGCCGCTGACTGTTTTTTGGAATTTCCCCTTTTGCATTAGCTTGTGGCATATCAGGGTTACCTTTTGGATTCCTACTTTTAATTCCGGATCTAATATTACGAGAATATGTAGGAAGTGATGAGTTAGTATGTTGAAATTGGGGAGTTCTATTTCCTTGTGGATATTCGCCTTGCCTATCTATTTGTCGTAGATTTGGAGCTCATATAGGTTGCTGCTGTTGGGTAATCCTACTGGATTGAAAATGTTGAGGGCTTCTTTGTGCGAAGGTAGTGGAACGTTGAGCAAAAGATTGTTGTTGAAATAACCTTTTTCTACACTGACTAATGTTATGATTCGGTGTTTTACAATATGCGCATATAAGCTTGTTTTCCACTCTCTAATTCTGGATGTTAAACAAGAGTCAGCAGAATGACCCTTTTTGTGACATTTAGAGCAGGATGAAACGTTTTCGTTGAAAGAACTATTTCTTTCAGATTGCTCTATGGCGAATTTTGTCGAATCCTTTAGGTCGGTGTAACCTTTGGCCTTGGTTAGCAGACGAACATGGTCATGTCTTAAACCATCTTCAAAAGCTCTGATAACCATCTTTTTATTTTCCTCAAATAGAAGATTTTTTAAAGACTGTTCATTTGTCAGACTTGAAGTATCGTCGTTGTAGATAGCTAATAGCTTTTGACTTCGAAAAGCATATTATTTAATGTCTTCCTTAGGCAGTTGTTTTAATGATAGAATTTCGTTCTGATTAGACATTCTAGAGCGAGTTTCCATGAATTGTTCTTGGAGAGCAGCTTGCAATTATTTTCAAGAATTAATGTCTTCATACTTGATGATATCGTATGCTTTGCCAATAACTTTAGCCTTTATAATGTGGAGGTATAGCACTTTATCTGATTCGACTGTACATTGTTTTTGGATTAGGCTGCATATGTTTAAGAACATGTGGAGGTTCTCTGGATTCCCATCGAATTCTGGGATAAGACTTTTGGCATGATCAAGAGTTAATTGTTCTGTCGTGTTATCAGGCATTGTTCGTTTTTGTTTAGGAGTAGATTTCTTCCTATGTGTAACGAGACCTGGTAAAAGGGTTGCGCGTACACCACGATGTTTCGAAGATAGGGTGTGAAAATATTTGCGCGAATTTCCCTCTATTTTTGGTAGTTTCCAGTAAGAGAAAAATTGCAGAAGTTTTGCGAATAGAGAAGTAAAAACGAACTTGTACACTTTTTAACACACACAACAAAAAAAACTTCACTTGATAAAAACGTTTTCACTACACTTAAAAGCTTGATTTTACCGTCAAGAAGAAATACGACAAAAAGAAATTCATCAAGAGAAGATACGACAATGAGTAAAAAGGATTTAAAAAAAAAATGTAGTTTGGAACAAATATAAATATAATAATTTGTCTAAAATATAAATTTGTAATTAAAATATAAGTTAATTTATCTAGACTTTCTTAATTATTATATACATTTTGTTGTTGCTCTCCTCGTTGGAGGGCTCTCGACATCGTCCGATTTATTCGTTCTTCAGTATATCCCACGTTGGTAAATGCATATCGGAAGAACGGCTCGCTTGCTGGTGTTAATATTAATTCCAGTTTGTCTATGTCAAACGTGAAATGATCAGCTGCAATCCTTGGACTAACCTCAAGTTAACCACATCGTCGGGCACGACTTCAGGGAAATCTTCTTCCTCAAGTTGGGGGATTATATGTTCTATGGAGTCACTCGCTCCAATCGGGGGAATTTCTCCTGGCCAGCACATTAAATTCTGCTCGAGATTTATAGGTTGGTGTTTCGTAGGTCTTACAAAACTTTACAAAATCTGCACCGCTGCCACCAGTTTTTGTTACACGCCACTTGGGGTATTTCTTAATTTTTGTTGTAGACAATAATAACTTCCTTTTTTTTAGTTGTAATAATGTTTCATTATTCACTTTTGAGAAAGAAAACTCTTTGCACAGAACAAGTTATACAATATACTTTTATAAAACCTTTAAAAGAAAACTCTTTGCGTAACACTGAGCAAATTAAACAATACATTTTAAAAGAAAACTCCCTGGATAACACTGGAGGCCTTACGTTGGGTAGGGGGACTCTCCAGGTTGAACTTCAAAAAACTTCTCTTCCTCGACTTCGCTTCAACAGGTTATCTATTCAAAATCGAACCAATTCCTTAAACAAACAGAATTGGCCGATTTTGCATTTCCCTATTTGGTGGGAATTGTCGGATAGGCAATTCCATATGCATGCATATGTTCCGATTTTTGTCCAAACGGAAACGCTCAAATGACAAAAATCGAATAAACAATTGAAAATCACAATTCTGATTTTTGTTTAAACGGAAACACTCAAATAACAAAAATAAAAAAAAAATGGAAAATTGGCTTTTCGTCTTGAACGGAAACGATCGAATTTCAAAAATCGGTCATCAATTGGGATATCACGAAAACAATTGAAAATTAAAAAAACAATCAGAGACAATTTTCAGGGTCACCAGTAGCATATGGAGAATGATAAACAAACATATAATTACGTAAGAGTACTAGAGACCGACGGTCAGTACTCAGAAGGGATCGTATATCATGTTTTCGTTCTGGTGAACGGTAGCTACTTCGCGGTGACGTGTTTATTTTATTGTCTTGCGGGTGCCCCGAAGAATTTTGAGACATCACACCTGTTTCTGAGTGTGTTAATGGGTGAAGGTTTTTTGTGTATGAAATGAGTAATTTTTGTATATGAAATGTGTTTAAGATTTATTTTTAAGTTTTTGTGAAAAATAATGCATAGAGATTGCATTTAGGTAATTAGGGAGTTATAAATCTGAAGAAGGTGATGTGGACTCATGACACTACTTTGCATCGGCTCTACACGGTTAGAGCTTAAGGACAATGTGAAATATCTAGGAATTATACTAGACCAAAAGTTGAGCTGGAGGCAACACCTTGAGCACAGAGCGAACGAGGGTCTTAGAGCTTTCACAATGTGCCGCAGAACTATAGGGATAAAGTGGGGACTCAAACCGCGAATGATCCTATGGATATAAATTAACGTCATCCGACCCATGTTGGCCTATGGCTCTGCGCTATAGTGAAAAGCAATGGAGTATGGCAATCATCGTAAGATGTTGGAGAAGATTCCAAGATTGTGCCTACTCTGTGCAAGCGGCGCTTTAAAGTCTACCAGCACTTGCGCTCTTGAGGTTCTCCCCAATATACACCCCGTGCAGATACACATTAAGATGGGGGCCCCTATCGCAGCCTTCAGGCTGCATCTGGACCACAGCTGGATCCGTTCGGTAACCGGGGTTCGATATGACTCAATTCTTGAATTGGTGCGGTCCTTTGCACGTAGCATCAACAGGGAGAGCGACCTTCTCCTCGAGATCATGCTGATAAATATTTTTAAAACAAAAATTCCATCTAGAGATGAATGGATGTCACACTCTGTGCTTCACCCATTGTTATACGTCATAATTAATACGGACATCTCCAAATCTGAAGACAAAACCGGAGGAGGCGTCCTGTGTGAGGAGCCTCATTTGGAAAGCTATGTTACGATATTTCAGGTGGAGGTCAAGGACATTCTTGGAGTGTGAAGGAACCTCCTTGGCTCAAACACTGAGAATAAAGAGATTGCTCTCCGATCGGACAGTCAAGCGGCAATCAAGGTTTTGTCAAGGCCATTCACAATCTCGAACTTAGTACTTAGTACTCCTTCACTCAGTGTAACAGGGTACTCGTTCCTTGGGTACATAATCACAGTGATGTTGACGGAAACGAAATAGAAGAGAAGCTTGCGAGTTTTGGTGCGGCCTTGGAAGCACCATCCTCTACAATCGGGATCGCAACGGGACACCTTGTATCTACAATTGTGTCTTGGGCCGATTGCCGAAACAGTCGTCTATGGTTAGACGAGCCTTCGGGTAGAACAACAAAGGATCTGTGGGACAAACCTAACAAAGGTTTCACAAAAAAGCTGCTAGAACTGAGCAAGCCTACCCTGAGAATTCTGGTGTCTCTTCTTATTGGCCACTGTTCTCTCAGGTGTCACCTAACTAGATTAGAACTTTTTGATAATGCGATATGTAGAGGATGCGGAGAGGAATCGGAAATGGTGACTCACTTTCTGTATCGCTGTCCGGCTCTCTCTGGAAAAAGTTACAGATTCCTTGGCTTACACCTACTGGATGAAATGAATGAGGCCGTTATTGAGGGCTCGGGCCCCATCTTATGGTTTATAAGAGCTTCTAGTTGGGACCTATGATTATTCCTCACGGCTCTGGAGGGTGAACAATGGGCCTTGTCCTGGCCCACGCTCTCTAACTCCCAACTTCCGTGGGACGCAGCCCCTCTTCAATCTTGGTAGCTGCTTTTCTTTACCAATACGATCTTCTGGTTGACGTCCAGAAGCATCTCACGTAGCGGGACATTATTCGTTGTCAATATTAATTAAATCCGTAGTTGTTCCACAGGAATTTAGGGGGATCACCATCGACAATGACTTTACTTGACCGGTGGATTACAAAGTAACCCGAAATATTATTACAACGGGGCCACTAGTGGTCAGAAGGTACGTTGATTAACTCCCGATAAACTAATCGCTGCCAAAAAATAGTTCGACTGTCTGCTCAAACAAGGCATTTGTCTACCCTCACAAAAGCTGCTGGTCTTCACCGTTGCATATGGTATTAAAAGCAACGGGGAATGGAGGTTATAGGCGCTTGAATGCCTGCACCCTCCCGGACCGTTATCCCATACCTCATATACAGGATTTCGCACAACAACTCGAAGGATGCTTATTTTTTTCAACTTCGTATCTATCGAAGGCGTACCACCAAATTCCGGCTGAACTTAAAGACATCATTAAGACTGTAATTTGCACACCTTACGGCTTATCGAGTTCGTACGAATTACTTTCGGTCTTTGCAATGCAGCACAAACGCTCCAATTTAGCCAGCACATCCTTCAACTCCTGCACTTCTAGCTGTTGTGGTACATGCCTCGAACGTAGCACTGGGAGTGGTGGCTCAGCACAAAGTGCAATTTGGATGGCAGCGTTTGGTATCCTCCTCAGATAAGCTCTTTCCAGGTCAGCAAGAATACAGCGCCTGCGATCGGGAACTTCTCGCTGTGTAGAGTGCTATTAAATATTTTCGGTTTTTATTTGACGGAAAAATTTCGTTTAATTCGCTGATCACATACCTTTTACTTTCGCTTTTGAACAAAATTCAAACAAAGCGTTACCACGCCAATGACGACGCCTGGACTTTAGCGGCCAATGTTATGTTTGTGTGAATGCGGTTGCCGATGTATTGGCGTAATCGCCGAAGTCCAATATTCTGCTAAGGATTAATTTAATGCATTTGTTTAGTGAGGTGGTGGTATTAGTGTAGCGGTAATGTTAAAATGAGAACGAAACAAAATAAGTGTACATTCGATTTAATTTAAGTTCTTTATATTTTGTTTACGCACTCTATGCCTTGACTAAGTTAATTATGACAATCATAAGATATACTAAAATACACAACTTCAATAAGTAAGCAAAAATTAGTTCGCATGTAAGCCCAAGCAAACCCAAGATGGGAAGGTGATGGACCACTCAAACGAACTAACTGTACATCAATCAACAACTGTATTTCAATCTTAATTGTTTATTTTATTAAGCTATTTAAATTACAATTTTACATGTATGCTCAGGCAAATCCAAGATGGGAGGGTGAAGGACAACTCGCATGAACTAACTGTATACAAAATTTAGTTACTGTAATTCAACCTTAATTAAATATTATTTAAAAAATTAATGTTTAACAATTTTTCCTAGGAAATTGACAAATGATGTATTAAGTAATTAATCACTTTGAGTTCATGAATTACTGGTAATTTCACTAAACACAAATTTTCCTCCACCTGTTATTGCATATAAACTTGCTTGCACATACTATGAGCAGATCACAAGTTACTTTCACAATTTTACAAGGTTAAGAAAAACATTAAATTTGGATCGCACCATGTATACTTTGGAACTGCCGAAAACGCAAGAGAGAGATCCATGGCACTGCACCTATGTATATAGAGCTTGAACCGTCATTTTTCTGTGAAAACCCACGACCACGCGAGATTGTCAAAAAAAAAAAACTTTCGTTGGCTACAATTATGTTCATTCGATGTGGAATTTTGTATTATATTATCTTGCAATTAAATATTATTAACCTTTATTGTTTTCTCTGAACGCTGACAACTTTTCTGAAATTTGCTATAATATGGCGCTGGCTAAATTTTGGCATCCATGTTGAATAAATTTAGTGTGGAACGTAATTTTCTATTTATCTCGTTCCCACTTGCCATCTCTTTTCTTCTCATTATACATATGAGAAATTATGAAATCTTCAATGTCTTTTAACGAAGATATTTTTCCACTTTTTAAACGCTGCCATTGTCTTCCTCGCTAAAAAACACCCCAATATGATATATCATGTGCTGGCAGTACATGAAAGTGACAGTTCCGCGGTTTATATTCGTTTCGCGCCGGTAAAGTTTTCGCGAGTCTTTTTAGTGGCTGATTATGTTTAATTACAGGTAAGTTGGTGAATGATGCCAGTAAATTGTCATTATGTAGTGAATTGATGTGTTTGTGTGTTTTATATTTATGTTATTAAAGGTGTTTCAAGTATTTATGTATATTATAACTTGCTCAGCAATGTTGTGCAGGTAAAATTATGCAATTATTGAAAGATAAAAACTCATTTTTCGCAAGTTTTCTTGCATAGGAATTCTGCTCTCGGCAGCTGTCAAAAGGTGCAATTTATGCAAATTTCACCTGAACTGCTCGACGGGAACCAGATTTTCAGTAGAATCTCTGTTCTACTAATAGTATTGAGTGAATTGGTTAAGATTCCAAGTGTTTAGAAATGGAAATTAACATATTATCACTACTTGCAATTTACCACAGCGTTATTGTTGTTTTCTGTGATTGTTTACCTTCATATCGTGCATGTTGGATACTATAGATTGGTTGTAATTCAATTTTACTCTTAGCAATTCATTAAAAATATTTATTAATTCTCAATAATCTAATTCATTTCTTTTTATATTCATTTCAGAAATTCATTGCTGTGAGCCCTGGAGCTGAGGCTTGGCGAGGGATTTTAAGGGATATCTGCTGGAACTTCTGGTTTAAGATAAGTATTTTAAATTTGGACGATTTTTTGCTAATTTTTTCTCTTTCCTCTCTTTCAGGTTCTTCGTCGCTGCACTATATTATTATGCCGAATATATGGCGTTTCGCGTCAATATTCATGAAAAGCAAAAAAATGAAAATTACTCGTGAATCTGGCTGAGAGCCTCAATCCTCACTTAACATTTGGCTGGGGTGCCTCATAATTTGTAAGACTGAGAACGCCAGGCTAATTGCCGCTGCGCTCTGAAGAGTAACACTTAGAGTTTACCAGTCGATAGTCCATTCTTTATTCTTGCCATCTTCCTTAATGCTACCTTATTTCTAATCGTTGATTATTGCTAAGTAAGCAATCTAAATTGTGAAATATGGTGCACTGTACACTCATTCATAACGTGGTGTGAATGATTCACACACAAAATGATTACATACAAATCTGTATGTATGTAAATTATGTTTTCATTTTTGTTTATTCGAGGAGTTAATTGAAATCGGAGTTTTACCTTTTGAAATGATTTACAAACTTTAGCTGCATTCTTAGTTTTTTATTTCCTTTAGGGTGATGTGCATTTGATTTTTATGCAGTTACATGCTTTAATAATTGATGTAATTTTACTTTCTCTAAAGAAAGTGAAATTAGATTCATTTGTTATATTTATTGCACATTCAATAACGTTTCTTTTGTTATGATACTTTATTACATGTTGCTATGTAAATATATATCTAGATACCTAGAGCTATCTAAATTTTATGTTTACATAATTTCAAATTATTATTGTTTACTTCAGTTTCTTTTCCGTTTATATCTACATAACTACATACTTACATTATCTTGCTTAATTATTCTAAATGGTCCTTTACACGGTTGCTGTAATTTCACTTTATTACCTACTTTTATATAAACATAATCATCTACTATAAAGTTATCTTCATTTACAGTTTTTTGTTTATCTATTCTTTCTTGTTTTTCTTTTAGCAAACATTCTTTTACATTGTTCTGTGCAAAGTGCAATTTTATTTCTAATTCATTGATATAATTTCGTATTATTATTTAAAATCTCACATGGTAATGAATTTAACTTCCCAAAAACTAGCTCAAAAGGTGTATAATTGGTTGTTGTATGTGGCGTGGTATCGTATCTGTAAGTAGGGTGATATCTCACTCCAATTTTCTTGTTCGGAAATTGTCATCATATAATCGTTTAAAACTCTATGATTTCGTGACGAAATGGGGCTGATGTATATTTTTGTATTTTCAAAAGATCGCACAGGTTGCTCATAAGTTGATTACAAAATTCTGTATCCGTATCTGTTTAAAGTTTTTTAAAACATCCATATTTCAATATGAATTTTTCTGCAATAGTTTTCGCCACTGTCCTTGCATGTTTGGTTTCTATTGGGAATGCTTCTATAAACTTCGTTAGTTCACATTGCAGACTTAGAAAATATATGAAATTTCCAGATAGCCGAAGTGGTACAACCGTGTCAATGGAGATTGTTTCGAAAGATGAATCTGGTGTGTCAGTTATTGAGGATCTCTCTTTGGTATGTTTTGTGATTTTTGTTCTTGCGCATTCTTGACAATTATTTACGTATTCTTTCACCATCTTATTTATATTTTTCCAAGCATATTTTTGTTTTAATCTAGCAATGCATCCCTTTATGCCGTAGTGTACACCAAGCGAGTTAATGTTCTTCTATAAGTCTGTGAGTTTAAGTTTCTTTTATTATTCTTTTAGGAGGTGTATATAAAATAATAATATCAACACAATGTTTCGTTTCTTTATGGAATTCCGTCAATATATTTCTTAATTTTTCGACGTCGATAATATCAAATAGTTCACGATTATTTGCTAGCGCTAATTTATCGATATTCACATTGCTTATTTTAAGTAGTAACTTACTCAGAACCAATTTTAACTCTGGTAAAGATTTATCATTACACTCTGCAATAATTTTATCGTGCGTATTTCCATCTCTTTATGTTCATGCAGTTTTATGTTATTATTGTGTGTCTTAAGTTGCGAGCGTTTTTTATCTTTAAATGTTAACTCGAGTTTTGTAATATACCTTATGTCTGATATTGATGTACTGTTCCAAACGTAAAGGTGATCAGGCTTCTTGTTTGAAATTAAGGTACTCGCACTGTTCTCACTACTTTTGCCCTCCTTATTAGAATCCTGCATATTTAACTTTTCTGCATGTTCTTTGTAATTACATTTACAATATTTTTCAGCATCATTGCTATTAAGTCTTTGGATTCTAGTTTAATTCTTGATAATGCGTCTGCATTGTTGTTCATTTTACCTTGTTTAAAGACAATTTCGAGATCATAATCCATGAGATCAAGTCTTACTCTCGTCAATTATTATGATGGGTTTTTGTTCGTAAATAAGCTTACAAACGGTCGGTGGTCTGTATACACTATGAACTTTCTTCCAAATAAATATGGTTTAAAATGCTGTATTCCCCAGTGAAAAGCTAAAAGTTCTTTTTCTATTATGGGTTTATTTAATTCATGTTTATTAAGTGATTTGCTTGCATAGGCTTATTTTGTCCAATTTTTTGCCTTGCGAGAGTACTGCTCCTAATGCCCAGCTATGCATCAGTTGTTAAAATGAATAATTCATTGAAATTAGGATAAATTAGTACTGGTGGAAATACTAATTTTTGCATTAAGAGTTCAAATGATTTCTAGCAATGTTCAGACCAATGAAATATCTTATTCTTTTTTAGAAGTGCATTTAGTGGCTTCGCGATTTCTGCAAAATTCTGAACAAATCTCCAATAATAGTTACAGAACACAACCAATCTTCGCACCTCGTCCGAATTCTTGGGCTGGGGATAGTTTCTAATGCTTTCGTATTTCTGTTGGTCAGTTCATGTACCCTCAGGTGTGATCTGCTGGCCAAGGTATGTAATTTCTGGTTTTAAAATGTTAGATTTACTCGCATTTAGCTTTAACTTATATTTCTACAATCGTTCAAATCTTTTTATTATATTGTTGTTGGGATCTTCTAAGTTAGAAACAAATATTATTATATTGTCTACATATAGGAATTCTGCGGCCTCCACGCCACTTAGTGTTATTATAGCATTCGTTGAACGCTATTAGTTGAGATTTTTAACCCAAATAATCAGAGAATTGATAGTGTCCTGTGTTACTTGAAAATGCTGTCAACGGTCTTGATTCTGGATGTAATGAAATTTGATGAAATGAACTAGTCATATCAAGATTTGAAGAGTATTTTGCTCGCCCTAATTTATCCAATACATCATCAAGTCTTGTTAAGGGAAATTTGTTGTTGACAACCTTTTTGTTAAGTGATCTAAAATCTGCAACCAATCGTCATTTCTTTTGTCCTCTAAGGCCTTTCTTAGGTACAATTAGCAATAGTGAGTTATAAGGGCTTACTGATGGTTCTATGATACCTCCCTCTTGCAGTTTCCATACTTGTGTATTAATCTCATTAAGCTGCAAATTCGGCATTCTATAGTTTTTTATGTAGACGGGTGTTTTATCTATAACCGAAATTCGTTGTTCGAAGAAATTATTGACGGTTAGTGGTTCTCCATAAATATGAAAGACATTTTCGAAGTTCTCACAGATGTTTAGTGTTGATTCCTTTGCTTTCGGGCATAAGCTATCTATATTTATCTATTTTCTAACCTTTTCGAACCTTGAATTGGTCATTTTGGCTTAATTATAATAAGCAATATTGCAATCCTTAATAGGTTCTATTCCAACATGATAATTCTTGAGTGGTTGCATGTATATATGCGCCTTTGTTATGGTAACCTGTTCTTCTGTTCTGTTTAAAACTCTTATGTGTTTTATGCCTTTTGAGGGTATTACCGCATTTGCTACAAAAATCCCTTTTCTCAATTCCTTTCCACAGATCAGACTGTCTTCGCATATTTCAATATCAATCGGTGTTATTATCTCTGATCTAGGTGGTATCGTGATTTTATTAATAGTTTTGATGTTCACATTTAGTGGTAATGTTATATCCCTTATATTTGATCTTGTGGTTAATGCGCATGTTTCGTAATCTATGTTACAGTGATACTTAATCAGAAAATCACGCCCTAACACCCCATTCGTAGTTAGGTAGATTTGCTCATCAATTATATGAGACTCATATTTTATGATGATATCTTCAATAGGCAATTCTAATTCTGTGACTCCATGTGTAGTTATTATCTTGTTAGAATTTCCATTTATTTGACATAAGTCATCCACGTCTATGTGTGCATGTTCCACTAGGTTATTTTTCAGCATTGATATATCTGCTCCTATATCCATCAAAAATGTTATCGGGTATTTGTTAACTTTTATATATACATCTATATACTTTGTGTAATTGTCTCCTTTCGTTAAATGTATTATTTTCTTAGTGTGTTTCCCACGGCTCTTTGTTTTCCAGGGACAGCTAAGTTTTCCGATTCTCTGTCCCTTTTATTGTTGTAACCTTTATTGTGCTTATTGTAGTTATCGTTATATCTTCTGTTGTTATAACTGTTATTATTGCTTCTATTATAATTTCCATTTCATTTGTATTCCTGTAATTGTTATTCTCATGTCTATAATGGCTGCTACTGTAGTTCTTGTTATAGATTCTGGTTCATATAATTGTTTTTCTGATATCTGTTGTTATTGTATCTGTTAGTTTGTTGTAGTGATACATGTTTGTTTGCTTCAGACAATCAGTGATTTTTGTTGTGATGGTTCTGGCTTCTGATAATTTGGTTGGCCTTGCTGATATAAGAATTGATTTGTATGGTTCATTAATGCCATTCTTAAATGAACTTAAGCCTAATTGATCATTCATGTTCACGATCAGTCCTCGATTACTTTCTCCTTGTTCCGTTATTTGAATGTCATTTAATGATGCTATCAGTGCTTCTATTCTTGAACTAAAAGCATTCCCACTCTGATTGCCTTGCTGTATCGTGGCCAAATCATTGTGTATCTTTCGTGGATTTTTATTTTGTTTTATATGTTTTTTGTAAATTCGTTTTGATTTCTGATATCTTTGTTGGTGTCCTTTCTGACAAAAGTCTATTCTTCACTCTATAAGATAGTTTTACTGTTGTTATAAATCTCAGCAGTACACTCTCTTGGTCGGTTTTAGCGACTCTTTATTAAATTCAATTAACCCAAAGAAACTTGACAGCGTTTTAAAATTACCATCAAACTCTGGTAATATTTTCGTTGCCGGTGCTGGCATTTTTTCTTTTGTAATCTCACCTGAAATTTCTAGTGATTGTTTTGCAATCAAATAGACATTTATTTTATCTTTTAATGGCTCAAATGTTTTTTTAATTTCTTTCAATTTCACTTGATCAGTGATTTTTTCTTTTATTCTCAGGCATACTTTATTATTATTTCGCTATTTTTTACTTCTATGAAATTCGCAGTGTATGCTCTGCTTGGAATTTTCTTAAATTCGCTAAAATCTCAATTAGCGCATCGAATTTCATCGGTCAAACCTCTACTTTTACACATTCCTTCTTACCAACTCTGATGCCACAACCAAGAAATGTTTTAAAAACAAAGTTTGGTTAATACATGTATTGTCCTAACTAAATTTTTTTTACATATTTTTTATAGTGACTATTTAATTTAAAAATCAATAAACTAATAACTACATATACCTAATATTACATAAACTACTATCTATCTATCTAATATTTATCTTAATAATTTTCCTCCTCGTTGCTTCCTTGACGGTTTTTCCTCTTCAAGCTGCTTAACTGCTACAGTCTGGCTTTTTGTTTTGTACTTCCGTGCTTTTTGTTTTGTACTTCCGTCTATACTTTTCGATAGAAATCGGCCTAAGTCCAGCTCGTGGATTCTTTTTATACCCTAGATGAAATCATGTCCGTCCGTCCGTCCCTCTGTCCGTGCGCACGATAACTCGAGAACGCGTACACTTAGAGAGCTGAAATTTTGTACACGGACTTTAAAAAAAAAAAGTAAAATTAAGTTCGAAAATGAGATAAATCGGGCAATTCCTTCGTGGGGTTGCCATATAAAAATTTCGTTTTCCGCTATGTATTTGGACACTGCCTGAGAACGCGTCTACGTAGAAAGCTGAAATTTCGTAGGTGATGTTTTTACTACATTAGCAAATAAAATTTCAAAAATGGACTAAATCGGGCAACTCATTCTTGGTGTTGCCATATAAAAAATTAGGTTTTTTACGTATACTTTGAAAACGATCAGTCCAAGACAATTTCATTTTACTAAAAACTTCTGCAGAATACGAAATCCTATAAAATTGGTTATAATCATTTTTTCTGTGCGACAAACCGTTCTAGAAATATATGCGGAAAACAACTTCAAAATCAATACTTGAATAGATCGGTGACCATACGAAATTTAATACGGGCATTCATCTAGGGTATCATAAGAATTGGTCTTAGACCAATTCTAGCTTTTTTACTTGTTTAATTCTTCTTTCAATTCTTTGTTGAGTGTCTCGTACCATTTATTGAATTTGTTGTCGATTTCAGCTATACATTGCTCTAGTTCTGGTGATGTTGCTGATTCCATCTCGTTTATGGGTAGGGTCGCCATGTTATGTTTGTGTGAATGCCGGTTGCCGATGTCCAATATTCTCCAAATGATTAATTTAATTAATTTTATATGGCGTTTCACGTCAATATTCATGAAAAGCAAAGAAATGAAAATTACTCGTGAATCTGGCTGAGGGCCTCAATCCTCACTTAATATTTGGCTGGGGTGCCTCAATATTTTTTAGACTGAGAACGGTGACCTTACGTGAGTAACATGTTCTTTGTTGCTGTTGTGAAATCTGGTACACTGTTCGTACATAATTTAATATCTGCTCGCGCTGTAATTTGACGCGCTTTTCTTTTACCTCCTTCATAACGAGGTATGAATGATTCACACAAAAATGCTTACGTACAAATCTGTATATATGTAAATTATGTTTTCATTTTTAGTTATTCGAGGATTTAATTGAACTCCGAGTTTTACCATTTGAAATGATTTACAAGTTTAGCTACAATCTTGGTTTCTGATTGCTTTTAGGCAGATGTGCATATGATATATATGCAATTACATGCTTTAATGATGCATGATTACAGATGTATTACACCAATTTACCACCGATATTCGGCATATTTTCGGTAAGACTAATGTAGTCACCGATATTTTGACTCGTGTTGAAGAAATACAGGTATACAGCGCCATCAATTTTAAAGGCAACTGGACTCAAAATTTTCTCGCTTATCAGAGCAGCACAGTGTCAAGACGCGATCGATCGGTATACACGTTGACTTGAAGCCATTCCTCTTGCGGATATTAGCACTGTCACTGTTGCTGAAGCCCTTTGTCTTGGCATTCCTAAAATTATTATTACGGATCAAGGTTCTCAATTCGAATCGCAACTTTTTACTGCACTGGTTAAATTTTACGGCTTCAAACGTTCTAGAACCACTGCACATCCTCCTTAGGCAAACAAGTGTATCGATCGTTGGCGCAGGACCAGCACAAAGCTATTATGTGTCACCAGCGGAAATCTTGGTCAAAAATTGTACACCTTATCTTGTTTGGGCTACGTTCCCTTTTTAAGGAAGAAATCAGTGCTACGGCAGAAGAGATTGTTTACGGAGAGGATATTAATCGATTTCTATCAACATTCCAAGGTCTTCTAGCCCACAAATGATTTTGTAGGAACTCTGCGTGATTGTATAACCCAAATCGAGCCTGTTCCTACTTCAAACCACTCTTTAACAAAAATTTTCAAATTCAAAGATTCAGATTCCTGCCATTCCGTTTTTGTACGCATAGACGCAGCTCGCATCTTTCTGCAACCTGCTTGTGAAGGTTCCTTCGAAGTCCTGAAGCGAACCGACAAATTCTTCACGCTGCGGATTAAGGATAGAGAAGTCAACATCTCCGTCGATCGTTTGAAACCTTTCTATGAGGAGACCTTCGATGAAGTTAACTCACCTGAGCAAACTCCTTCTTCGTCTCGTGGCGGAACTCCGGAGAATCACGTCGCTCAGCCGAGCATCATGAAGCAGACACGCACAATAACTTTTGCTGACACAGCTGTTAGCAGTACGCTTGTAGAACGTTCTTAGGGAATTCCTGATCGATTTCGCTGAAACCGTCTCGGTTTCGTTGGTTGGGGAGAATTGTGGCGACTTTCATAAATTGTTCATTTTAAGTGTGTTGTGTACGTTCCTCCGATTCCTTTGCCACTACTCCATAAATTGTTTCGTCAAAATCGTAAAAAGATATGTTACGTATTCGAAATTTTATTTTTAGAGTAGGCGAGATATTTAGATTGTTTTTGTAAAAAAATTATTATGACAGTCTGCCTAGATGAGTTTTCGATTGAATTCCAATAAAATAAAATTCATATTATTTGTGATGTTTAACTAAATGATTAAAAAAAAAAACGGTCTATTTGCAGTTGGTTTGAGATAACTAAGAATGTGAATTTTGTTGTTGTCGAGTTGTTACTTAAACGAATTGTGATTTGGCTTTCGACGTGTTAAGATCAAAAGCATTAAATAAACGTTTGCCGAACAATATTTTTGTGGTGTTATTTTTAACAAGCCTCAAGAACTCTTTTAATAGTGAGGGTAACGAGGACCGCAAATTTTACGAGCTTCTTTAAATTGTGGGGTTAACATGGACCCCAATTTTACGAGCTTGTTTGGATAGTGCGGGTAACAAAGACTCCAAAAACTTAATTTTACTTTTTTTTTAAATCCCATGTGCAAAATTTCATCGCTCTAAGTACACGCGCTTTCGAGTTATCGTGAGGACGGATGGCGGACAAACGAACATGCAAAAATCAAAATAAATTTAATTTCATGCATAATCTATTTTGCTCTACCATCATTAGTTCTAAGTGTTACAAACGCAATGGCAAACTTAGTATACTCATTAGATTTTATCTAGGGTAGAAAAACAGTAGCAACAAATAATGGTTACTCTAGGAACATGATTACAAATGTAATAAAAAACAAAAAAAGAAAAAGAATAAAACATCTGGTATGTCCTACTGATAGCAATAGCACGAAACCTTGGGTAAGATTGGCATGGCATTTATTGGAAGAAATTCGTGTAAAATTAGATCTTGTATACAAAAAAGACTAAATGTTAGAGTTTCGTTTTATAATAAGCAGACCTTAAAAATTTTTATCGTAAATACCAAAGATAAATCTGATAATTGTACTGAATGTATATGCAATAACTTGTGAGGATTGGGCATGCAATTATATTGGAAAAGCTGGTGGAAGCTTTAAGACAATATCTTTTAAACTTAGTAGAAATGATTCTGCTACGGCCAGCCAAACGTTTGAACGAATTTACCCACAGTTGTACGGAAAAATCTTAAAGATTTTTCAGGCTAAATATTTTTGAAAATTATGAAATTTGGAAAGCAATATATGTAGGGCCAATTCGATCATGTTCATCAGCAGACAATGTCAGATGCCACATACATATATGTATGTATTTTTATTTCTTTTTAAGCCTGCACGAAGAAATTCTGCCTTTTAATTGTCTATTAATAGCACCTGGTTATTCTCCGCTGATAGTCTAGTTGGACCGAAACAGCTATTAGAGTTTATAAAGATCTTCAAGTTGTGAAATTGAAGTACACGTACAAATATTAGCATAATATGCCTTTCAAGAGCCAAGAAACACCACAACTTGGACAGACCAATAACATGGCTGTCAAATAATTATTTAGACTTGAGAAAAAATTATCTAAAAATCCAGCTATATACAAGCAATAAGAGGACTGCAGAGATGAACACGTTCATCTTGGCCACATGTTGGCCAATAGAAAACAGTTCACACAACAATAATCCTTTCTATTATCTACCACACCACGCGGTGCTCAAAGGAAGTACCACCGCAAAACTTCGGATTGTTTCTAATGCGTCAGTTCGTACTTCAAATGGCAAGTCATTAAATGAGAAATTATTATTTGGACTTACGATCCAACCAACGCTATGGACAATCATGTTAGGATGGCGCTCATATAAGTCCCCATTTACAGCGGACATCGGAAAAATGTTATCGAATGATTCAAATAATGACTCAACACCAAAATATGCAGAAAATGGTTTGGAGAAATCCCCAAAAAGGAGAGTTCAAAGACTTTGCCTTAACTATTGTTACAATATTCCTAAAACGGTTAGGAATACTTGTAAGCAACAAACTATAGAATAAATAAAACAGCACAACATAAAAATCCAGAAAGGACCCAACACCAATCTGAGCTTACCTAGCAAATAACATAAATATGCAATCCCACGACGATCGTTAGATTTGAGGATGATTCCATCACCCGGCTAGCATAAATCTAAAATCGGAAGACGAAAAACAACTTAGTAAATGTGAATTTGGAGAAATTCATAATTTAAATCTGTCAAGGACAAACGACCGCACTCCTTGGAAAGTAATTTCCCCTCCATGCAATTTTTTGGAAAAAAGAAGATGACCCGCACTTGCAGATTTAGCGACCATCAAGTAACATGTGAATTTTCGGAAGCATAAAATTATTGTATAGAATAAAGCTATATTTGAAAGAAATCGTGGAGTTCAGATAAAACTAAATCCTGCCCACATATATTCTTTTTGATTCCAGAGGTGTTCAGGGCGGACGAAGGTGAGTAAAACTCAAGAAAAATTTAAGTGGTGTGACTTTCGCAGTGGTAAAAAGAAAGATCTATCACAAGGATATACGCTAAGTCTTTTTGGACTGAATAGAACAGGAAAGTCAACTACGCTGTGTATAAATAAAAGCGATTTCTCACTAATTCGATTTGAGTGGAGCCCCAAAAAATATTGACAAAAGTCCATTTCCCCTCTAGAGCGCGAAAAGTTTTACCAATTTATAACTGTCACTAGTTGGTGTGCGTGACATTTACACTAACATTAGAACAACTGCAACAAAAGTAATTATTACACTTACCACACTCGCATGGTCCGCCATCTTTCCGCGAAGTAATTACCAGCAAAATACCAATTAGCCCCGAGGAATACGAGCTACTCCCAGGACGGATCATCCGCTTATGAAGAAGCAGCCAACGAGCAGACTGATCACCTTTTTCACGCTGTCTCAGACAGGTGCCTCCCAGCAAACGGTGTTGTAATTATTGTCGTCACAAAACACTGAATAATAAACACTGGTGCTCTTATTAAATTAATTAACACCACTTCCAATTAAACAGCTTTATGACCGAAGTTACACATACACCACACATTTCTTCCCAAAATTGCACCAAAAGGTTACTGTCGATAGCACGATGATAAAAATAACAAATTTAAATAATTTTTGCGCGCACGATTCTAACGGGGTTGCGGAATAGACTGTATTTCATAAGTCTCAACATTAGCTACTCATCCCCTCATAGGATTTGTAACAGCGGTGGAATAGTATCATGTCACAAATTTCATTCATCAGGAAAAGGGAGAAAACTACCAAACTCTCTGGACCCACACGTAAAAAGCCACAAGTTGGACTGAGTCCAATAACCCATCCCCGTGCTAGCCCACTGTCTCGGACCATTGGACTTAGTTACCCACTGAGCTACATCCACAGTTGCTGACCTACATTCATATCCAGTTTCAGATTTGTGTACACATAAACTCAGTGTTCCAATTGCTGCCGCAACATTGTTGATTTACATCTCCATATAATTGATACAGCGTTCCTCTCAACAAATTTAACCCACGAAGGAGTCAAAATTGTAACGTTTGGCGCAAGTGTGGGGTGAGATCTCTTTCTAAGAAAATTTTCCCACATGCCTAACATGCCTAATCTAAATGCAAGAATTAGCAAGAATATGGGTGATTCAGACAAATCCGATTCCAGTCAAACCCTTCTTACAGTCATAGCCCAGAAACTTTCTAAACAAAGCTAGCAGCTTGCGGATATGAACCGGTTTATGCAGGATATATCAGCAACGCTCTTGCTGATTATCCCGAACCAAAGAATTATAGATTTATTGAAGCACCTGGTAGGCATGGTGCGGAAAATCTGCTCGATTTTGATGATAATGCTGCAAATTTCCACGAGAACGTCAGTAATATAGTAGTACCACAAAACAATCAAAAAAGTCATTGCTCATTAAATCTCTCGCGTCAACATCAATCCACGCAGAATCAGTCAGCTGCTATAATGGAGCACCCCATTCCTGCTCTTTCCCGACTTATGCCTGTCGTTCAACCAGCAAGAATGATATTAACTGCTATAGATTATGATGGTAAACAGTCTTAAAGTAAATACAGGAAGCATTTTTATTCCATATCTCGTGCTAATGGGTGGTATGCCGATTTGAAGTCTCTGTATATTGAAACATATTTGAGGGGCACAGCTTTCAGCGTAATTCACAGACGAGTACCAACAATCACTTGCTCATATCCAACTAAGAGGACTTTTCCAGAAAACCAACGAAAGCCTGGTGGAGTATGCTACAGATCTTCAGAGGCAAACAAACTTAAGCTTCAGCGAATGCCCCGGGGTTTGCGGAAGTAGATTCGCACTAGCGAAATTTAAAGATGGCATCGCAGATATGTAAACCTAGAGACAAGTACGACTTCAGAAGAGGCCTTAGCTGAAGCCATTCTAATTGAAACCAGTAGGAACGCTACTCAAATTAGCAGGCGCCATATCCGTGTACTTGAGGCCACAGTTACTAATACTCCTAGAAAGCGAAGGCCAAACAATGCAACGGTACAGCGGTCGGGAAACTGTATTTGCTCCGTTTTGAGGAGCAAAAGCCGAACCAAACCCGACTAAAAGCTAGAGCCAACAACACCACCCATAGAAATTTTCAAAGGCTCAAATTGAATTGAAAGTCTTGCCATTGACCACATTAAAGCATCAAAAATCAAGACACCTGCAAGCAAAGGATGTTATCAAAACCACACCTTCGACTAAACAATCCCTCCTTATTAAAAATGGATCTGAGGACGGGTGTAATAGTTTAATGTCCGTCGCCGATATGAGTTTATTATACGGGAAGGATCTGGGGAAGAGAATTTTGTGCACGCCTACGGCATCAAGCGAAAAGTCCTGCAAAGTGGACCCGATCACTCGCAGATGGAAAAGAAGTCCTTTTTAATCTCAAATCGGGGACAAAGAGTCGGGAAGCAAATAAACGTTACTGGACCCGATGGAAAGTCAGTTTTAGGAAGTAATTTTCTTCGGGAACAGCACAGCCATAAAATCTACAACTTCCGAAAATCCCTAAAGATACTCCAAACATGCCACCATGGAAAGCAATATAAACAGCGATAAAATTTAAATAACTTGCAGATTTCCAGAAATATAAATGAAGTGGAGTGCCCAATAATTGTAGACACGGGTGCCACTCAAACAATCGTCCATCCAAGGATTTTAAAATAGTCCGGTAGTTACCTCAATCTCCATCACATCAATGCCGTCATGCAGAGCGTGAGTGGGGAATTAATATTTGTAGAGGAGTTGTCGGAATTAGTCTTCGTGGCCAAGATCAATGACAACTGACTTATCGGCATGGACTATCTGGCCAAACATTCATGAATCCTGAATTTTCAAGATGGTGTCCTGTATATTCAAAGTGAAACCATCCCGTTCGTGCAACCACCATCAATGAATGTCGTGGCAAGAACAATTGGCCCCGCAAAATTTCTGCCAGGATACCAATATTTGGCCAAGCTGGTCTCTATATTTATCTCTGCAGAGGCTTTTATCACAAAAATCAATCCAAACTACCTACTTCTGGGAGGTTGGTTTCCAGTTCAAAAACAATCTCTCCTGTATGTACTGCATAAATGATATGGATGTTGGTTTGCTTTCCGACATTTTGGCTTTTCATCCCGGGCCCTTGTTATTGAAAGTCATATTGCAAGCTTTCACAACTGGTGCCGGGAATCATATCCCAGAAGCTCATACCGAACTCTGGGTCAATACATGTGTCTTTATTGTATGGACATACAACGTTATTTCTCAACACTACGTGATTATCCTCAAACAGAATAATACTGTTATAATCAGTGATAGTAATATCCAGAGCCTACATTACCATGACTTTTCTCTACGATTTGGAGCCGATTGAGTTTGGAGTTCCTTCGCAGTTTCCATCCACTTCTGAGAATCGTGAAGATGAATTAGTCTTGATGTTAGCGAGAACTCGGTTATTTTGAAGCGTGTAGATACCTCTGGTGTGCATTTGTAAGCACGTTTCTTTCGACACATCGGAAACGAACGGGTTCACACCACCAGCAACTATGGAAAGATGACTAATCATCCCACAATGGAGAATTGTTTGTAAGACGTTGATTTTGCACTGGTAGAAGTCAGTCGGGCCAACTTCACTCAACTGTAGGAGCTGAATGTCTTCTTCGACTTGATGAACGGGTCTTAGTAACCTTGCAAATATAAGAGAATCGAGCCCAGCCATTAGGGTTCTGTTAAAACAAAATGAATTACAAGAAGATGTTTAAAATTGTATTTTTAACTTAATTTAGTATTTAACTATGATTATGCTAGGTGGATCCATCTGATCTTCATTCTAAACTAACGGATGATTTTCGCGGTTTGATGGTAGAGGACATACTTTAACTATCGATTTTTAAATTCTCCAGATAAAGTTTTTAGTTTGACAACTATGGTTATATTGTCTTTTCCGGGAAATGTTTCGATTACTCGCGCTAGTTACCAACACGTTGGAGGTAACTCCTTCTTTTTCAAAAGCACAAAATCTCCTGAATCAATTGTTTTCTTAGTCTCTTTTCATTTGGGTCGTTGTTGCAATTGATGCAGGTATTCTGCTGGCCACCTTTTTCAAATTTCTCGATATAAGTATTGAAGGAACCGCCATCTAGATAAATATGATATTTTGACATCTGTGTAATATTTTTCCGGCTGACTTAGAAGAGGACTACCTATTAGAAAATTACCAGGCGTTAAAGGGTTGAAATCGTATCTGCAGCAACATTGTGTTTAATTCTTCGAAAGTCAGAAGTTCCTGCCCCGTTTTTCATCGTAAATGATTTTTCATTGATTTGACGCCTGTTTCCCACAACCCTCCGAAGTGCGGTGCTCGGGAGGTATGAAATGCCAATCGACATTTTTATTTGCGTAAATCTCTGCTGCGGTATGTTGATAGGATCCGATACATTTGCTCATGTCTTGCTTCAAAGTGTTTTCTGTTCCCACAAAATTGGTGGCGTCAGCACTATAGATCTTTTTGCTAAGTCCTTGCCTTGCGAAGAATATTATTAGTGCCAGAAGACAACATTCTGGAAATAGATCACTCGCAAGTTTCAAGGGAATAGCTTTTATTGCAAAGCAGATGAAAAGGGCCATATAGCCCTTTGGTTTTGTTGCGTTTCTGATTTTGTTAGTTTTTATTAACATGGGACCAGCAAAGTCTATGCCCGTGCAAGTAAATGGCAGTTGGTTGTTAGGTGGCAGTTTGATTATTTTTCCAGCGAAAACAAGTGGCGAATTGATGTAACTTCTTTTTTATCACTTGTTTTGCTCGAGAAAGCCAGTGTTTTTGCCGCAAGTCATTCAAAATAAGTTGTGTTCCTCCGTGCAATGTGTCTTTGTAAATTTCCTCAATTAAAACTTTAGTGGATTTGTTCGCAGGTGGTAATATTATTGGATGCTTTGCATCAAAACTTAAATTAGAGTGCTCTAAACGCCCTCCGACTTTTAAAAGGGATTGCTCGTCAAGGAATGTATTTAGCGTTGAGAAACTTTCTGTTTCACTGTCAGGCAGCCAATCTCCTTTGCATATTCTGCTAATAAAAGCTTCGCCTGATATATTTTATCAGCTGAAAAGATTCTGTTAGAATGATATTTGGTTTTACAACATACATTTATGAATCTTCGACAGTATGCAATGATGCGATATCCATGCTCGAGGTTTGAGAATCTTTCTAAGACTTCCTCGTTAATAATATTCAAATGAAAGGATTTAAGCCTCTTTTTTTCTTCTGGATACTCTCCCTTCGAGGTTGCAGATGGTTCTTTAGGCCATTCACTATCATTATTTTTTAACCAAGATGGTCCATTCTACCAGAGAGAGTAATTAATAAGTTGGGGGGAGGGGGTATACCTCCTGAAGATGAGTCAGCAGGATTGTCCTGTGATGGAACATGAAGCTAGCTGTTATTTCCAACATTATCAATTATTTCTGTAATTCTGTTCGCTACAAATGATTTCCAACGGTGTGGTAGATTTCCAATCCATGACAAAACAATCGTTGAATCTGTCCACAAGATAGTTCTGTAGTTCTATTTGAAGACCTTCCGCATGGATTTAATCTCAGTCTGGATAATAGAACTGCTCCACAAAGTTCCAGCCGTGGAAGCGAAATATTTTTTATGGGAGTGACCCATATTTTGGAAATAAGAAGGTAGACCTCAAGGTTTTGGTTCAAATATATAACTCGCATATAAATCGCCGCTGCATAGGCACCCTCGGAGCTATCACAAAATCCGTGCAGTTCCACTACAGAGGTGGTGTGAGTATTCAACCACTGTGGTATATTAAATTTTTCAATGTAGGGCAGCTCATATTTAAAACTAATTCGCTCAGATTTGAGGTGTCCTGGAACATCTCCGTCCCACGTAAGGAAGGTTATCCAAAGTTTTTGCATGAAAATATTTGCTTGGACGATAATAGGACTAATCCATCCAAGCAGGTCAAATAATTTGGCAATGGCAGAGACAACGAAAAGTTGTGACCAGTGAGTTTCATTGTTTAGGTTTATCTTGTACTGAAAGTCATCAGCCTTATGGTCTCAATATATTCCCAAAGCTTTCACAATAGTACCTTCGCAGATTGCATTCTTAACATTTCTTCAGATTTATTACTTCCTGGGATATGTGCTTGAATCGTTGAATCATTCGAGGAGAACTTCCGCAGAGGAAATTGTCCTTTGGATAATTAGGCTGTTATTTCTGATCCTCCTGTAAGAACGTCATCAACGTAAAAATCATTGAGGACGCATCTTTGATCCGCGGGGAAATTTATCTCTTTCATCTTCTGCCAGCTGCGGTAAAACTCGGATTGCTAAATAAGGTGCACAATTGACACCGAGGGTGATCGTTTTTAATTCATATTCCTTTATAAAGGGGTCAGAGTGTTCTCGCCATTATGGTTTCTGATATTTACTCTCACCTGGATGGATCCAAATTTGTCGATACATCTTTTCGATATTGGCAGTGGAGATATATCTATGATATCGCCACCTCAAAATGACGTGTGTAATATCTTGTTGCAAAGTAGGACCAACTAACAAGTTGTCATTCAACGAAAGCCCATTAGATTATTAACAAAACGCATCAAAAACAACTCTGAGTTTTATCGTCATGCTCGATGGTTTTAATACTGCATGATGGTGAACAAAATATGTATCAGTAGGTGACTTCATAATGGGCCGTGACATTTCCAGCAGAAAGGTATTCCTCCAATACTTTGTTATATTCATTTAAAAACTCTTTTCTTTTATTATTATTTTCGGTGGAGTGATAAAGTTTCAATCCTATTTGCCTGGACTCACCAAGATTTGGTTGATCTTCCTTGAATGGTAGATGAATTACATATGATCTGTCAGGTTTGCGAGAATGAGTAGTTTTAAAAATTTCTTGTGTTCGTTCATATTCGGGGCTGCATTTTTTCGGTAATGTAACTTCTTCTAATGCCCACAACCTCTTTAATTGTTGCCGTATGGAACATGTAAGATTGAACGAGTGTAGTTTTAAGGATTTGTTGTCATTGTGAGAAGTAGTTCCGGTTATAATCCACCCAAAGATGGTATTTTGTCCCACTGGTGTATCTCTAAGACCCTTCCTTAGCCCCTTACATAATATTAGCCGATAAATATCGGCCCCTATTATCATGTCAACTTTTGCTTGCATATTAAAGTTCGGATCTGCTAATTCTAAGCCTTCAAAATGTTCACATAATAATTATGGAAAATATTTTGATGGAAGCAAATCTGTAAGTGTTCTCAAAATGACGGCTCTTGGTTGCTGTAAGGTTATATTAGCTAGATGTGTAGCCTTGGCTGCTTCCTTTGATCCTAGTCCTGGGACCATAACTGCAGTCGATTGTGTTTGTAAATTATATTGTGATAGCGAGGCTTTGCAACGAGACTTCATTCTTTTTGATCTTTTATGCAATTAAGAGCTTTCTCTACTTTGCATCTCACTTAGAGCTTCTAGTGTGCGGCATCTTGTTTCAAAAAAGCCCTGAGAGTTCCCCAGGAGGGATAGCTAGTTTCGTCACAAATGTTCTCTTCCCATGCCCTATGTGTTTCTATAGCAAGCTTTTGAGTAAGTAAATGATTTAAAAGCGGGCCCCATTCCTCAACAGACACCTTCAGATTGCTTAAAGAAGCTAAACATTCGGGCTTGATGTCGATCATTGTCTTTACCCGGGGGTTACACCTGCAAGTACAGCTTGCATGCAACTTGCACTGCCATGCAACTTTCAGCGAACTTGCATGATGAAAAATCATGGCAGCTGGGAGATAGTAATTTGACATTTATACAGTTTTCAAAATGGTGGAAACGAAATGCTTGCGAGAAATTCATAAATTTATACCGGGATAATGAAATTTTCTGGGATTATTTGCAATACATCATTTACCAACACCTTCATTTTCCTTTTTTCTTGGGTTTTTATCATTGTGATACTTCCTTTATTGCCATCATTTTCCAATATACGCAAGAGTTTACGTCTCAATGCCATTTTTTAAATGAACTTGCATGCAAGCTGTACTTGCAGGTGTAACCGTGGGGTTAGTGCATTTCTTGATTCATGTGATATTTTAGGTTGAGAGGTTAATGCTGTAGTGTGCGAATTTTAAAGAGGTGATTAAAATGTAGCCAGCATAAATTTGCCTACAGAGCTCAATTTTCTTTCCCGCACATAATTTTTCCTAAATAAAAATTAAAGTGTAAATTCAATAAATCCCGCCAATAAATCCGAAAAATTTTGTTATGGCAAGTACCGGAAGCAGCCATATTTTTTTTTTATTCGAATATGAGAGAGAGATGAGTGAAGAGGAGCCGAACAAGTTTTTTTCTTCTGGGGTCGACCGACAAGAAGTGAAGAAGTGTTTTTACGAGAGTTTTAAATTAAAGAAAAGAAAGAAGAACTTAAAATTAAATAATAGTTGTATAATATCGTCTAATTTATTAAATCGCTAGCCGAACATTATAATAAAGGCAAAAGAAGAACAAGAAACTACAGACACATTCTTACGAAGTTTCGCTAACAGCATCGGCGTGATAATCCACATATTGGCGCCTTTTGCATAAAAATTTTAAAGCAAACCTAGGAAGTTGGTCAGTAATACAACAGCACATCAGTAATCCAAAAATTATAAATAAGGGACACAAGAACGAAGTCGACAAAAAAAAAACGCACAAAAGAACAACGGGGGACCAGCATATAATCAAAGACACGAGGATCATAGCTAAGTTACAATATTATGATGATGATCTAAAAAAGGAAGAAACTATTACATTTAAATGTTGGTAGGTTATGAATAAATATTAGACACGTGAGCGCTAACTAAAGTCTAATTTTGTCTCCGGCCTCAAGAAGAAGGAATACTAAGTTCGGTATCCTATATATAAAAAAGAAAAAAAAAGCAAATACCTTTCAGATTAATCTGTTATTAGAGGGTTAAAGTATTACATTCCGTCACTGAAAAAAATTAGTTCTACGGAAAGACCCTCGCCTGGGAAAACAAGCACTACAAATATATTAAAATGCTCGCAGTTGGGTTGTAATTAAGATACGCTGGTTTTCATATCTGTTAACTAATGCACTCCAAGCTGCTTGATAATTTTCGTTTGTTATGTTAAACCGGTTAATGACTTTAGTGGCAGTTCCTACAACATTTGCTTTAAGATGTAATTTCTGGCTAGAGAATTGTTGGAATCGATAAGAGATACGAATAAATCTCGAAAACTCACCCAATGCGGGAAATTTTGATAATGATATTACAGGTAATTGGACAAATGAAATTCTCGAAGTATTATGAGTTGGTGGATGAGACTCTGGAGGTTGATTAGTGACGTGAGGCTGTGATTTTTCAAGCGCACTCCACTTGTGCACCAATTCACATATAAATTCAGAAAATGATTCTTCATATTTTGTGTAATGGTTCTCTTTGAAATAAGCTTGCATTTGTTTTTCAGGTGCAACAGATAAGATACGGTCGCTTGTAAAAAATTTCTGTCATAGTTCATGCCAACCATTGATTCGTCCGAGATAGTAACCGTGGGTTCGTTTGGGTAAAGCAGTCTTTCTCGTATTAGCAATAAACTTGTCCATTTGATCGGCTAAAGCTGTTTTGCTGTTCAGAAAAAAATTAATTGAAGTATCTCATCTAATTTCTTAAACGTTTTTCTGTCATTTTTTCTATTGAGGTTTTGTATGTATTAATCAAAGATACTGAAGATCGAAATTTATGAACAAGTTTCGAATTGATATTGTACGATGAAGAGAAATGACTTGAGTCGAGAGAAACTTGCAGTTTTTTTTTTGGTGGCACACAACGTACTTAATTAAAATATGTATTATGGAGAGTGTACTTACAGGGTTGATGTGGATATACTTTATGTGACTCCTGACGTTAATTGCTTTTACAGCACATGTTCATGCACTTATACACTTCTTCAGTATATTCTATTCTTTTTTAGACTTTGATATATATACGATATAGCACAGGATATCACTGGTCCAGATCCAGCTCGAAGGACCAAATGATTAAATAGATACGCTTCGGAAAAAATGCAAGTATATAATTTATTGACAATAAATTTAGAGAAAATAAAACAATTAATTATCAAATTACAAAAATAAAACAGCTAATTTCAAAAACTCAAGAATTGGACATTTGAGAAAAGAATAACAAAGATATAAATTCCGGCCCTGATGTTCCCTAGTTAAAAGTTTCCCGACTAGTGCCGTGTCATTGCCCACCTTCTTCATTATTACAGGGTCATGTTGAATGCTCAGGAAAATTTATTAAGTCTATTTCGTCTGATCATTATTGTTGATAATTCGATAATTTTGATTCCTCTTGCTTGAATAAATGAGGGTGAGCAATGCACTTTACTAGATTGCTGCTACTGCTGACTTCGCTGGAGGGTTGAGCTTATCTTTACTGAACGATGGCAACTCAGAGGGATTACCCAGGCAATTCAGGGAAAGGACGGATTTGTTTGAGTTGCTGACGTCAAAACCACGTCTGGAACTCTTAGAAGACCGATACATAAACTGGCACATTTGCCAGTAGATGATGAAGATTAGATATGAGCGAATCAAATACAAGAAGGATTTCCGAGACGCAGACAAAGATCAAGAGAATGCAGGTCCAAGACCTGCCAAAATCTCACAACGTTCGGCATGCTCAGCACTTACTACGTTCCTATTCACGTGCCTCATATTGCCGATTCTATTAAATATACCAGTGGAAATATATCCGTTTAAATCCCAACCGGGCAACTATTTTGAAAACTTAGGCTCTACCCATTTGATCTCTAATGAGTGGATTCTAGTGGTGTACTCGGACATTGACAATTATTAGAAGGAATTCAATAGTACTAGTAATGGCATCAACAAACTACAAAATATCTGCGATATCTCAAGAAACACATTCTACTGCTCACTGATTCTGAAGCAATTCACGATCCTACAGAAAGAATTGATCAGCAAGAACGAACTATTCCTAGCAAACTTACTGCTAGAGCCCCCTAGGATATAGTAGCGAATATAGCCAACTCATTATTTGGAGTCCTTGACTCTGAATATGCAGAAAGATGGCCTCTACTATAAAAAATATAAGAATTAATAAGCGGGGATCATTTGTTGAGCTTAATGAAAAATCAGACATCTTAATTGATTCTACTGCCAACATTTCGAAGAAGGTCGAAGAAAGCATCAGGAACCAGTTCAATGAGATAGATTTTCGGCTACGTCAAATAATCAATAACATCAACAACACCACAGAGAAGCTTCATCAATAAAGACGATCACAGCCATTTATGTCATCAGCCATGCAGTTAACGTTAATGACATCAGCTTAACGACGCATACAAGCTACTATGCTAAACATGACCATAGACACACATCACGGCAAGATAAATCCTCAGCTGCTTTGTTCGAGATAATTAATACAAGAAATAACTACTATAAAAGACCGTCCACCAGCCACCCTAAAGCTGCCAGGGAATCGCGAAACTTTGACTCAGATCTACAATTTGATGACTATAGAAAGCCGAGTTGCCAACAAATACGTAATATTCAGAATCAATTTGCCAGTGTTTTCCTATGAAAAATTCGAACTGTTTCGCATTATCCCTGTTCCAGTGGCAATCAATAACACCTTCATGGCTATCAAACCTTCAGCTGACTTCATAGTAATTGATCTGCATCGGGACCTTAGCGAACAAGAATTAGCCACATGTGAAACTATGGAAAAGCCTGCTTACATGTGTAAACAAAATAACCCTATATACAGAAAGAGAGCCAATATAAGCGCCTCTGAAATGAACTTTATAAATCAAAATCTTCACTGAACTGTAAAGTAATAGAGATTGGAAACAGTCCCAAATGGATACAGTTATTAATTCCCAACCAATGGATTTACTCACTAAAAGAAAAAAACATCTATAAGTGTGGTGTGCCAAAAAACTGTAACAACGTAGATGCTTGAAGTATCTGGAATTCTGAAAATCCAGACCAATTGCGTAATAAAGCAGGAGCTTATTACTATTCAAGCCCAAAATGTCTACCCGAGCGCGATGTGAACATCACTTCTGCCAACGGAGAATTTGAAGGATCTTGTTAAATCAAAGCGCCTGAAGGAAATACAGCACTATCAAGCTCACTCGGATGAGCTCAAAAAATTAAGGGAGGGTATTGCCGAACTACGAAGAAACCAACATTTACCAAACGAAATCAAGCATCATTTCACCTTGTGCTACTCAGCACTTATCATTGGACTACTAATTGCCGCTTGCTTGATATATAAGTGGGCAAAACAAAAATGCAGCAAGTCTCGACTGAGCAAAGCTACACCCACAAGGACTTCTTGAGAGCCGTTTAAAACTAGCATCCGGGTTGCGGAAGTTTGAATAAGCTGCTCAATGTGTGGAAGATGTTCAAGCAGCAGACATATAACATACATACATACATACAGCAACGCATTTAATTTCCCTTTAACAATTTCTATATTATGTGTTGTTACTTATTAAGTCAAACTCCAATTTGATCAATTTCTTGCATTCTTGCAGTTCCTAAATTTAAATGATCACAATAATCTTTTATATTCAGCAATTATAAAAATTTCATATATTCTAAATAAGTTCAATTCATTCTCTTTGAAAATATCAGCATTGTTTTGCACAAATAATTTTTAGCAGTATCAAATTACGTCTGGAAATTATTTCCATTGCGAATAAAAATGTATGATCAATTACTTATTTGCTACAATCAGGAAATTGATTATATAAAAAGCCGATAATAAGTAATAAATTTATCATTAAGTTTCCAATTTGAAGAGAAATTTGTGTTTTTATTTAATGTCGTCTGTACTCCGTACTCTGCGCTAATTATAGGTAGAGTAATCCAGAACATCCAGCAGTTCAACAGTGCAACGGTACAAGAACCCTTGTACAATTCATCAAGGTACTGGTAGAACCCTTGTACAATTCATCAAGGTACTGGTCCATAAACCAGTGCCATATTTCCGCTACGACAAGAGTCTAAGTACAAGAACTTGTACACTAGCGGAAAACAAAAGAGTTCCTTCGCTATACAAATATATCGGAACATTGACCATGCGTGTAGCGATAAACGAGCGAAGGACAACTAGCATTGCGGCGGTGCTCGAGTGAGTCGATGTGGCAAGTTATTACCAAGTCCTCAATGAGCTTAGGGCTCTCTTTTGGACAATATCCAATATGAAGCTAAGTCTGTACGGCCAGCCCCAGCCCAGTTGTTGAGAATTATATTCCATTTTAAATCTGATATAGGACTGCTACAGAAGCGCTAGATTTGATGGGCTGAAATATTTCTTCCACCTTTTCAGAAATCCACGGCATTCTGAAGCTTCTCTGGCAACAGAGAATATGTGGTCTCTCCAGCTTAATTAACTCGAAATGTTAATGCCAAAAATACTTAGTGACGGTAAATTTGAAATTAAAGCTCCATCAAATGAAATGGGAGTTGTTAAATGGTGATATTGTTTTAAAGAAATGAAACAGCTTTGCGTCTTAGATGCATTGAATTCTGTGCGATTCCCTTTGCCCCAAGCGAAGATAATATCAAGATCGTCATACAATCTCGTTTGGACGCATGCGGCGTTCCCTCTGGAGTCCGTAAGAGTATCAAAGGAGTAAGCGAAACCAAGGGTACTCTCATCAATACCACAGTCAGCTGTTTTCACTTGAGTTAAAGTCAAGCAAAATGCAACAAGCGTTGCTAGGGCAACACCAAGAGGCGAGCAGCCATTCTTGGTTACAATGGCTATATAAGCAGGACGCTCCGCAGTAGAAAACACCCATTCCTGACACAGAGTTCAACTGGTGTAGATATTAATCTGAACAAAAATTGTATTCGCAGCGCTTTCGCAGAAACTTATTGCTCTTTCAAAGATAATTCCGAGTAATATTTCCATCTTTAGCACTGAAGCCAAATTCTGTTTTCAGAAGCTTATTTCTGATTTTATTACAGAAGCCCCTTTTTTCCACTGGATCGGTTAAGAATTGGAAGTTCAATCAGATTTTTTTAACTCATTTGTTTGTGTGTAAATATTGAATTATATTGAATATTATTGAATTTTATTGGTAGCTTTAATTTGACTTAGTTATTAAATTCCTTTGTGATAGTACTTTAAGCAATTAAAATTTGAATAAAAATTTTATATTTCAATGTGTCAAGCTGAGTTATCTATTTCGACCAGCAACCTTCCTTTCATTTGAGACTAGCCCTCACAGGTTGCATGTCGGTACATGTGTAGGCTAAAATAAAATGTGACAATTGGAATGTCTTCAGTCTCCACATAGGTATATAACACTCCTTCTCCCTCGATGAATCAATCTGGCAGACAGAACCATATTTCCTTAGATTACCTCTTGCTGCTTATAGACCTCCAACATTCTCCTAAAAAACCAAGTAAAAGAAACCACAAAGTTTAGATTAACAAATCGTAAAATACTTATCTAAGCTTGTATCCCATGACATTTCCAAAAGAAACTCCCACACTTCAGAACTGAGGGATTTTGCTGGACATGCTCCAATAAATTCTCCTGGACATGCTTGTAACTACAAGCTGCAGAACAATTTATCTAAAACTATCAAAAAATGATTAATAAACAAGGAAAAATAACACAAATAATGGCAAAAATGCACCAAAGCATACTTACTTCCTGATATTTACATTACGTCAACCAGCTGCCTGTGGTACATTCAGAGATTGACGAAACTCATCAATCGTTGCTAGGGCAACACCAAAATGCGAGCAGACATACCTGGATACAGCGGATATATAAAGCCGACAAGCCGCAGCAGAAAATCTTTCTTGGCTCAGAGTTCATCTGATTTGGAGACTAATCCGAGGAACAAGAATATCATTTCCAACCTCAATTTTAAACGACTATAATTCTATATTTCAAGGATTAATCTGAAAATTTCTATCTTTTCCTACTCTCTTGTCCACACATAAGCAGAAGTATAATACTACTGCAGAGAATAATCTGCTACTCTCCTGCCCACACCTTAGCAGAAGAATAATTCTGCCACAGGAACTTGCAACTTTGCAACCACAGAATAATTCAACATTCAGAGACTAATCTGATTTATTTAGGGCCTAATATAAATTACTTCTTTACTGAAGCAATTTGCTGCCTTCTACTTAAACGTAGCACCACTTGCAGCACCAAGTGCATTCCAGTCCAAAAGTCATTTTGCTACCCTTCTGCTTACACGCAGGAGCACTTAGAGCAATAATTACATTCCGGTGCAAAAGTCATTGTACTACCCCTGTGCCCACACGCAACATTACCATGATCACAAAGTTTGCTCGTTGGCAGCCAAGTGATTCTGCTCTTCTTCTTTTTTCCAGAACTGAAGAAATGAAGGCGGCAACGGCACTCAAATACAACTGGATTTTAATTTTAATTTTTGATTTGTTTGAAGTTCTTATTTTATCTAAATTGTTTAGAACTAATTTTAAATTTTTATTAAATTTTGTACTGTGATATACTTTTAAGCATTATCAGTTGAGTTAAGTTTTATATTTGAAATTTTAAAGACTGAGTTGTCCTTTTAAAAACCGGCACTCCCTCCCACGCTCGAGACTAGATGTCACAGAGTGTATACCAAGATAATTGATCAAACTTTATAATATTTGCCACATCTCAAGGTTTAAAAACTGACGACAATATCATAAGATTTTATGGCCACTTCAACATTATTGGAAGGGTATATATGATTTAAAACAAGCATCATAGACAAAATTGCATATGCTTAAGCCAATATTCAAATCACTAAATTCGCAGTCAATTTTGACCAACAGACATTTCAATTTGAAGCAGCAAGAGCTAAAGACTTGTTCAACCACATAAGACAACGTTTATGTTTACAACCCAGCAATGGTGCACAACACTGAAAAAAGTCCTTCCTGTATGGAATTTTTTTTGTGTTGTATGAGTTATTCGTCCTGATGTCAATAATAATGCAGAAATGTCATGATAGTTTTAATTTAGTTTAGCAAGAGTTAATGAATTCGGAGTGAATAATAATGAATAATTGCTATGTTAGTAATAAATCAATATTTAAGTCATACGAATTTATGAATAAACGCAGATTCCTTTTATACACATCAGTGTGTTATTATTTGTGACTCAATTTAAGTTTGAATTATTCTTAGATTCACTATAGTTTGTTTTTATAAACAGACGTCAATTTTGTTCATTTCTTTGTAAGTTGCCCCACAAAGTTAACTCTTACATGATGACAATTTGCTCAGGGCCCTAGATATTTTATTTCTTTTTGTTTTATTTGTAAAGGATGTTAAAAATTTGGATTGATCCTACAGATCTAAGAAAGTTGTTTTAGATTCGAATATTCCAAAAGCTGTATGATCTAATAAACTTTGCAATTCCATTTGAGCTTTAGATTCTGAGATAAATCTATTTTTCAGGTAGCACTTCCTTATTGTCATCTAGAATATTCTGGAAATTGATAAATTATTACATTAAGCTTTACTATTTACAAAGTTTTAGTGTTTAGTCAAGTTAGCCTCTTCAAAATGATATAACACCTCGTCCGCATTAATACGGATTGTTAAGCTAGTATCAGACATGTCACAGCGGTTGAGCAGTGTATTTTTGGCGTCGTGGGTCAATTGTTGTTTACAGGCGTATCAGGCAGGCGGATGTCTTGTCACTGATGTCTTCTTGATGCCAGCTGAATTGTCTTACAGGAGTTATAGTTGCGACAACCGAAGCGTACGTTTTCCGCCTGAGAGCGGTGGCCTGGTAATCTGAGGTGAAGCCGTTAGTCTTGAGAAACTGCGAGTAGCGGCGAGCAGAAGTCTCGAGGAATCCAAGACAGTCGTCGACGTCACGATCCACCTAGTTACAGGCATTCAACGTTCGGGGAGTATGTCGCCGCCGGTACCCAAAAAGTTTAGTTCAGTCTACTTGCGTAGAGTCTACTTGGCGTAAAGCTACTGTTTCGATCCAGATTGTCCCTACGACGACCTGGATGGGAGTTCGGATCTTGGTTCAATTGAAATGCTCTTGATTTTTCAGATTTTGGTATTCAGAGCATCGAATGAACTAGAATTCAACAGATTCAGGCTATGCCTGTGACAACACGGAGACGTAATAGGCTCAGTCGAACTTGCACATTCTGGTAGTCACGCTCTGAAGAGATGTTTCACAATATATACTGCTAATAGGCTAACGCAGTTAGTCGATGCGACCTGCTGACGATGAAGCTAAGGCGGCAATCAAATAGAACTGTAAGTTGTGTTGGTATGCAATTTTGATCAGACGGTAGCCGCTGTGTTAGCGTCAGATCCTGATTGGGAAGTTAATCCCAAACACAAGAGTCCTGTAAGTAATTATGTCTTTTGCTAAAATAAAAAGAACAATGAGTCAATGCTTCGGTCCTTTTGCTTTAATTGTCTTTGATGCTGAATTTTTGTGGTATTCAGAGACTGTACCAATTGTTGTTATATTTCTTCTTTTCTGAACAATTATTTAAAAATACATAAACATTAATTGACTGCAATAGTGTCTGGTTGAAAAGATAATAATTTTATTTTATTCTTAATTCCGGACATCAAAATTGAGGTGTACTTACGAAACACTGTTCCAAGTTTCAAGGTGGCTTTCGAATTGGGCTTACGAAGGCCCTACAAATTTGGTATGGCTGCCCAAACCCGTTTACGACGTCGTGCAGATGGCACCGTCAAGTGGCCATATATTTACAGCAGAATCGTCTAGTTGAGAAAGTTCTGTCAATCGTCTACCTTTGCACCGTTCACTAGTACGCCCGCCAGATGGCCCCGGTTGATTCTCTTTATCCTAAATCTGAAAACACTGTTTATCACATCTTGAGAGTACTCTAACAACTTTGTTCTAAAATTTGCAAATAGTCGCAATGTCCTTATGTAAAACTGACATTTTATTTGTGTAGCTTCTGCGTCCTAAACTACCATTTATACAGAAAAATGGTATTCTGATAATGTAAAGCTTGCTTTCTTATCTTCCCAGCCACTGTCTGCATATTTGGACTACGGCTGTATTTACACACATATAATTATTACTCAGATGAGAGTTATTAAGTGTAAAATAGTAAAGTTACGTGTTAATGAAAACTGTTTGATTATTTTGACCAATAAGGAATATAGTAATTGTAGCCCTTGGAAGGTAAGAAACCTAGTTAAAAATTACTGGAAGCTATTCTTCTGTATGAATCAAAGTCTAGTCACATTTCCATAAGAATCAATATGAAACATTTTAGTGCATCGGACTAGCATGCACAAACATAGAGTATGGACTTCTGGATCTTTTTAAATTATACCGTTATACAAACCTTTATTTTACTGTTAGTACAAATGCCCGAAAGTGCCTGTAATATCGCAATGTCAATTTTCCAAACAAAGTTAACTTAATGGTACAATTACTGCAAATTATATATGACGTAAAAAGTAAAAAAGAAAAGAAAAAACACAAAATAACAAAATGTAACCAGCACACCTTAGTTCTTGAATCTCTATTTCACAAAACAATATATTTATAAAGAATAGAATTCAAATAACACCAATAAGTGAAATATTTATATCTTCGGATAGCTTGTTTATTGATGTATTGAAACGGGTAAATCGAATTAGATTATTTAACCATTAATCTTCTCGATTTATGACTTATAGAAATGTAAGCATTCTTTCCTTAAATCTAAACAATTCTTAACTTCTTAACCTGCCGGAAGTAGCGCGCTGTCTATGAGTCCGCACCAATATTATTTCCTTTTTATTATTGTTGTAAACGCATTTACTTCTATGACCTGTTGTGTATTCCTGGAAAAGCAGTAAACGTACACGTCAGTCGGTCGCCAACTCTCCTCCATGTGTTTGCGATATTGTAGTTTGCGGGCCCACAGACGCGCTCGGTAGAAAAATGTTAATTTTTTTCCAGAGTTTTTCTTATTTGTATGAAAAGTTAAGATGTTGTTCTTTGATAACAAAAAGTTAGAAACTGAAACTCTTATTTTCTTTTTTGAAAAATGTTATATATACTTGCGGTTCCGTATACCGCATTCCACTGTTCATGCCACTTCCGGAAAGTTAATTCTGCTCTTTCTGGCTTTGTAAATACTTTAGCGAGACTTTCGCCATCTCTAGATAAGGAAAGGGCTTTAACGAGTGCTGTTTTCCTAATATTTTTTCCAGGTATTAGGGATAAAGATCTGCGAATTTTAGGAAGACCCTACCGCTATTCCAGTACACGTCAGCCATGTTAGTAAGCCGATACCCATGATACTAAACGATGATATCAAAATTTAAAATAGGCAAAATATCGATGAATTGTAATTCACAGAAGGATATTACGGCTCCTTAAATTGTTTTTATACAATGTATACATATACATACATATATATTAAGGGTATGTGTCGCGCGAATGAATTCATGTTAGATTTAAATTACGTAGCAAACATATTAAGGTATTATTGTTGATGATATTGAGGAATTATATAATATTAACCTTATGTTCACCTAGTAGATGTATGTAGCAGTTGATAAAAGGGGAGGAAAATTGTTTCGAAGTAATGACAGTTGAGTTCTTTAGTTGGTAGCGATGTAAATACATTGCGAACCATTCCTAAATTACTCCATACTAAAGAACTATTGTTCGGTTCAAGTTTCATGGGTCATGCAAAAGGGAGGCATTTCGAGCCTTTATTTCATAAGCTCTGGAATACTGCAGCTCTCATAGAGAATTTCTTTTTCCAAGAGTTGATTCGAATCGATACTATTCGATTTCTTGAATCGTACGTCCTGGTTCCTATCTTAACAACTGCAAAAACAAAACTACTACAAAGAAATGAAAAATTGGTGGTACTAGAAAGAATTTCTTTGTTTGAGCTACAGGAATATAAGAAGAACACTTTGTATTAGGTGACTTCTCCTTCTTTGTTCGATTCAGTGAGATGGACAGACAGCTGACGGCGGAAGGTCGAAGTCATTCAAAAGTCTTGCTCATGAAACATCTAATTTGCTTTGTAGTATCATTTCAATATATTACATAACAGAAACATAAATTTACAATACCTTCCTCTGATTTCTTAGTTGGGATAATATATATTCCCTAATAGTGTGGTCCCTTCTCAAATATAGCAGCAGATGTATGCTTACATAGCGATCCCATCGTTGACCTATTTTGAAACAGATATTATATTGGATTCTGATTATATTGATGCTCTTCACTTTTCTGAAATTTAAAGCTTAGGAGCTCCAAGTAGTTTGCTCAAGTTTTTCATTAAATTTTTCCCATCGTATCGCCACTTTCCCAAACCGAAAGCCATTTATATCATTTTAAAAGTGCTTTGCATCTACAACTTTAGAACAGCTGGTTGCTCTAATATTAGCAAAAATTTATATGGATAACTTTTCCAATTTTCTTCAGATTCAAAATTTCTCAATAGAGTATTAAGCTCGACACAAAGTTTTAAATAAAATAAAAGGAGAATTAATCAAAAGCAAATCATTATTACCAGTGGTGAAAGTTTAGCTGTGAAGCTTTGTAATGGTGTTGGAAAACCGTGAGCTTTTCTTTAGTATCCTCAATATATACTATATATATATATGCTTCGAGGGGATAAGTATTTCATTTGAAATGATATACAAGTGCCATTTTATAATTCAAGATTAAATTCTAATTCGTATTTAAACGTATTTGGCAGCCTAATTTGAAAGCTTTTAACATGTAGAGTAAAAGTTGTAAGAAAAGTATACAGTGCGAGCGATGTGATGTTTGGGAAATATTTGTGTTGGTTGTCCTTGAGTGCAAGCCTCACAGATTGAAAAGTGTTTGTTGCTCGAAGTAATGCAAGTACATTCTAGTAAGGTAGCAATTTCAGTGTCGATTTATATTTACATTCGATTCGCTTTCAATGTAGATATATTTAGCAGCTTTAGCGAGAATAAATTATATGAATGTCAACATTTCAAACAAAAATTCTGGTGAATAATATTAGATTATTGGAGACAAGTTGTTGTCGAGTTAAGACGCAAATCACACTGTCCTCATCTCATATCTTCTTTTTGATATCACTTTCATTCCATTTCTAATGCACAAAAGATGATACAGATGAAATTTTCACACTGGTTATTTTAAAATGGATGTGCATCTGTTTGTATGTCTATTTGTGTTCAAGATTCGTACGAACTCTGATATTAGCAAACCAAACAACAGCTTTATGTCAACGCATACATACAACCCATACATATGCTGACGTAAGGTAACAATTTGACATAGGTCTCAATTGGAGCAACGCCGTAGGGAAATTAGCAAGCCAACAACAATTGCACATGGGCAGTGCACTATACATTCAGATATAATTATTAATGTTAAGTTAAAACATTAATAATGTGTTTCAAATGTATCATTTATTCTAAATTTATGGTAAAATTTAGTAGGCAAGAAATTTGTAATTAGGTAAAAATTATGTACGAACAATTTTATAGTAACACTTGAAAAAACAAAGAATGAAGTGCAGTAACTATTCCAAGTTACTGTTTCCATGCCAGTCTATTATTGCCATTGGCTTTTTAAAATCGTTCTTTGGTGCGATGTGCAACACATCGGCTATAAAACCACTATCTTACTTGCATCGATTTTCCTTTTCAGTTTGGCAGCACTACGATTCTATCCATCATATTTCCTTATAATAAATTTAATAAATATAGGCTTTAATTGCGGGTATCGGCTAAAATATTCCCTTACTGTGGATATCGACTGCAGTAAGCATTTCACTAACAATAACACTTTAATGCGGGTGTCGACTGAAATAAAGATTCTTATTGTGGGTATCGATTGCAATAAGAGTTTTACTAACAAACAAAGTTTATAAAGTACTCGCAGCACAGGATAAAAATGTTCCTCACGCTCAGCGGAAAGGAATGCAGGCTCATAAGGGGTCTATTTACTGGGCTCTGTCCACTCAGATATCATTTTGAAAAGATAGGTAAGGCAGATGATGAGAACTGTCGCTTCTGTATGAAAGACGTCGAAACCGCTAAACACGTGCTGTGTGACTGTGAAGCTCTGTGCCGCATTAGACTAAGATATCTAGAAAACCCATTTTCATTACCAGAAGATGTAGCAAAAATGGCTCCAAGAACGTCATTTGTAAGCACCTAAAGTTGGAATGGATCTAATAAGTCGCGGTGACTAGACTAGGCTGGAATTCTGTCTGCATCCCCACATCAACTAATAATAATAAATAATAATAATTAACTAACAAATACTTTATGTCGAGTATCGACTGGGGACAACAATATCCCAAGCCCAAACCTTAAGAAAACTTGCAGGAAATTTATTCGAGGGTCAAATATTAATCTCTCTAGTTCATTGTCAATTTTAACATTTTTACCTCTCTAACAATTTTATTTTATCAATAATTTGTTACAATTTTATTTTCTGTCAATACTTTTAATTCGAATTTATTTTAACTTTATTTAAAATTTTTAAATTATAGAATTTTATATAAATTCATTCATAATATTTGGTGAATCGTTAATCTTTAGTTTAAGTGTAATAAAGCCACTAAATTATTGAATTTAAGCTAGTAGATAATTTCCAGCACCCTTCTTTTTATTTAGCAGAACATCCCAAGGGCTTTCGAGTCCTCCGTTGGATCCTGTTCTCAAATAAAAAAGTACTTCCACAATCTCCAGAGCATCTAATTTAACAGCAAATGGTGACTACGAGCATAAATCTTCACTGTATAAACTTGTGCAACGGTTTTACGGAATCAAAGAAATCACTTCAGGAAGACAACTGTACAAAGGAGATCGAGATTGTTATTCCGTAATATTTGTCAGAAAAATAACATGCATGGATGTATGTCGCATATATACATACAGGACACTTAAATTATGTGACAGAAAACGTGCGCAACAATGTATTAGCCGCAATAAAAGGACGGTGGCCGATGTTTATAAGATCACCAAATAACTTTTTTCTCAGCCACCGTCCATCGAAGAATATTCTGAAAAGTTTGATCACGTCCAATGATGAAATTTTCTCTGGGTAGGAAAATGCATATTAAGCACGACGGGACTCGATCACCGTTGAAGGTGATTAAGGGAGAGCCTGTTTTAAAACCTCAAACGGGAAAGTTGTACGCGCTCTTGGTAGAAAAAAGAATAACAAATAAAGATTTGTTTGCTTCAATGGTGAAAAAATAAAGATATATTTGTTTCAACAGTAGGAATAAAACAGGAATCGGTACGGCGGCTGGTTATCTAGTATTAATATAGAGAGAATTGGTAGAGTATATCAGTAAAGACTCTAAGGAGAGTTAGACTAAAAGAAAAGTGTAACATACGACGGCCAAAATGAGCTAAGTTTATAATCAGTGAAATAAGTAATTGGAGTACGTTGGGATTAAAAAGTACCAGCGTTTTGCTGCAATACCTCGCCTAGCAACCCAGTAACAAGAAGATATGTAACAAAATGGCGCAGCCGGTAGGATACAGGAAGCCTACTTTACATTAATGCAAAAGCAAAGGCGCTTGCAAATTCTCTATCCACCGTCGAACAACAATGCTCGGGGTCGGTCAGCGCTAACTACCACTGTGTTAAACGCAAGCAGCCACCCTCTAAAGAAAGCACACCACTGCCAAGAGTAGACAATAGGCAGCCCCAGAGTATTAGTCGTCCACATTAAGAATAAAATTCCAACCTTACACGTGAAGGAAGGAAGCTTAGTAACTATCCACCATTTACGATCCAGTGCTGAAAGAGATTTCGAAGCAGGCGAAGAGCACCCCCTTCAGCTTTATAAAGGGGAATTTAAGAAGGCCAAGGGCTCCCCCCGGTAACACTAAAAAACTCCGCCAGTAATCGAAACAAATATCCCCAATTGAGAGGGACTTCGAAGAAGGCAAAAGCCCCCATATCAATTAGAACCAAGGGAACTAAGACGGCAGGAGCCCCCTAGCTGGAAATCCATATACGGTGGTAAATGAGCAAAGTTAGCTCCCAACAAGAAATGCAGGAAAACAATGTATCAGTCATCCCAGGATCCCACAGGTCCTCAACAAGTAAGAATTAATTTTAATTTTATAGATTATATAAAAGATTTAGAAGAGAAAGTGCGAAACTGCTCGGAACTCTCAGTAATTTAGTGCGATTCAGTAGATGAACAGCTGGCAAAGTCTGGTGAACAAAAGCTTGCGAAGCTGGCAAAATTTAAAGAAAATACCAGAGAAGTGCAAAAGGAGCTTTAAGAAATTCGGGGAAATTCGCACTGTCGCGAAGGTGAAATAAGAAATATTAGTGTGTTCAGCGACAGTGTCAGTGTATCCACCGCTAGTGAAATATTTTTGAATTGTCTCCGCGACTCCGTTTTGGAAACCAGCGCAGAAGACACTAGTGTCAGAAAAGTGTCCACAAATAATTTTCACATGGCGAATTACGCTAAAATCGCCATACTGACAGCCCATCTAATTCCTCTATTCTCTGGAGAACAGCACAAAATTTTGAGCCTCGAGCTCCAAATGTTTCTAGGATGTTTCAAACTGGTGTACTCAGCGAACCTGGAAGAGAAGGGAGAAAGTTGAATGGAGATTTGCACACATTACACATAAACAAAAATTACCTTTAACAAGTGGAAAGATTCCTACGAAGATCTGAAATGAAATAAAGCAAATGAGTTAAAAACCGAAATTACATAGGAATTTTATTATATTGTCAAAGAAAAGGTCATAAATACAACAGTCAAGTTTATGACTGTATGTACATATGCCCTTTTACAACACGTCCATGTAAAATTAGAAGCATGGAAAAACGAATAAATTCCTATTCCCCGTAAAACACATAACATAAAACATTAATATTTATTACAAATTACATAATATTAATACAATTATGTTCAATATTTGTGGACAATTTGATCGAAAAATGCCACAAAAGCACTCACCTTCCAATTGTCCTCAAAAGCCTCATAATTTGTAAATTTAAACGTGAATTCACGAAATAAACACATACGAATGCTCATCTGGTATTAAAAATATATCCGTTATAATGGAAGTACCTAAAAAACACTAAAAAATCACTATTAAAATAACACTTGACACTTGCGCCCGATTGTGTCAAAACACGTCAAACATTATATTTTCGCGACGTTTGATACATGGAAACCACGTATAATCGAACCGCGATCTCGATGGCAGCATTCGTTTCAAAATATTTTAAACGGGAAACGGAAAACGCAATATTGGCAATTTTTTATTAATTAATTTCCCACAATGAGTGCGAAAGAGACTCACAGTGGGAAGAAGACAGGAAATACTACAAAATGACAGAAAAATCTACTATATCGAAATGAAACTTAGCGAATCGAAATTTTATAGCAAATCTTCCAAAAATTACAAAAATTCATAAAAGATCATCGAATTTTCAATTAATTTCTTCAAGAAAGGTGTCAAAATGTACATAATAAAATTTGCTACCGACTGACAATAAATAAAGTTACACTATTGTCTTTTCAGAGGAAATTTCTTATATTTCACTTTATGGATAGCGAAAATGGAACGAATTTCTCTATAAAATGGAGGTCATTCGTTCAATCATCCTTCTATTTTCAACAAATTGTCAAGGAGTTATGCTAAATAGCCATAGTACCCTAAAATTTGCAATTTTTATCCAAATCTGTTAGTGACATTGGACGTAGAATTTGTTCAAGCCAGGTCGATTAGACATTTATATTAAAAAACAAATCCTGAAAGGAAAGCATAATAATCATAAAGCATCAAAGGTTTCATGTACTTTTTTCTAAAAATAGGAAGTCTATTCACCAAAGCCATATGTTTGTCACTTGGAATGCCAAATCGAGCAAATCAAATTGCAGTTGATATCATCACTTTCGAACAGGATTTTCTCTTCTTCATAGGAAACAGAGTTTTTATTTTCATTTATCACAGCAGCACGTGTTGCTATAAAGTTATTGTTGCTACGCATTTTTGTTCGTTGCTATGCAAATTCCATCCATAGTTTCATAAGTTCACACATGCATAGCCAATTCTTGTGATCATGCGCCTCTGTTACTCTATCATTGGTGTTGTGTGCAATAAAGGGCTATATAAACCATGAGCTGGCTCGCCTGGATTCCTTTATGCACTTGGCATCGCTTGAGGTAGGTTGGCTAGATAGGGACTAACGTTTTATATCGGGTATCGACTGACATAAAAAAAATTTTAAGAAAATACTTTAAGCCGGGTGTTGACTGACTTAAGGAATATTATTTTGTTCGTTGACTGAAATAATAATTTACTAATATACGCTTCATTTCGGGCGTTGACTGAAATCAAGCATCTTGCTTCGGGCCTTGACTGAAATCAAGATAATATTTTAAGCCGGGTGTTGACTGACTTAAGGAATATTATTTCGGGCGTTAACTGAAATAAAGAATCTTACTTTGGGTCTTCACTGAAGTTAAGATAAGGCTTTAAGCAGGGTCCTGTCTAACTTAAAGCATCTTATCTCTGGTCTTGAATGAGATAAAGAATTGTTCTAACCAATAATTAGACAGTTTAGACAGTTTTAGTGATCGTAGTAAGGAAGAGGACAGTACTTTGTATTAATCAGATAAACCAGTGATTTGGAATCCAAAACTACCAGAACATTCACTTCAGTTTTATTTTAATTCAAACTTGCAACTTGTACGTTCTAACAAAGGAGAGTACAGAGTTTTCAGTGATAATATGTACTTACGGGATTTGTTTTTGGTTTTTCAGTTTTTTATAATTTATATAAAGATTAAGTAATTTTTTTGAAGGCACTTGTTGGAACATATTGTTAAAAGCCATTTAAACACAAATTATTGTTTTTTTTTTTTACAAAATTTTAATAACAGACACTTGTATTGTTCCAAAATATCAATTTATTCACGTTTTGAAAACAAAAAACGACGCGTTTCGCCCTACTGAGGCATCATCAGGTTATTCACTACCTAGCTAATCTGGGATTACAATTATTTTTATTTTGGTATGTTAGCGGATCTATTAACGGACTATTCGAGTATTCATCTAATTGATCATTGAGAATGTGTTTGTGTAGTGAAATCGCTTTTTTTATCTCAAATTGTTCATATTTGTCTAAAATAATTCCTCCATTCTGTTGTTGTAATAGTTTTATATTATTGGTATTCATACTATGATTCGTGTTTTTTAGATGTTTAGATAAACCTGATAGTGCTCTGTCATGTTTAGCTCCAGAAATATGTTCTAAAATCTTGTTTTGCTTTTTCTTTTTCTTTTCCTTATATATAACCCTGAACAGTCATCACAGCCAATTTCATATACCCCACTACGCTCTGTGGTTTCTATTTTAGGTTCTATCTTATTATTTAGGAGGAGATTTTTCCGATTTCTCCTATTGAAAAAAGCTGGTTGGACATCATATTCCTGAAGTATCCCTTTTACTTTTTCCGATTATACCTTCAATGTAAGGTACTTTCCTCCACTTAGTTATCTCTATTCCCTTATCATGTGGGTAGATTATGTTAGTTGCACGTTTTTTTGCTTTAATTCTAAGTAGATCATAAATTATTCTTTTTTTATATCCATTGTTGACAGCTAGCTATTTTAATAATAGTGCCAAGCTCTATGTTGAAATTGGTTTGATTAAGTGGAATATTTAGGAGACGGTCTATCATAGCGTGGAATGCTGCTAACTTAGTGAATTTAAAGGGATAATGGCGTCTGAGTAGGTATGTTTTCTGTAAATGTTGAAATCGAGATTCCCATCAACAATTGTGATGGTAAGGTCGAGAAAATTTATTTTATTGTAGCCGATTTCTACAGTAAATTTTATGGATGGTTCTGTTTTGTTTAAAATGTCTCCAACGAATTTATTGAGTTGTCTTGTTGTACCTGTCCAGATACAAAAGACCTCATCTACATAACGAAACCATACTAAAATATATTTTAATAGGGCACAGTTTTTGTTTTTGAACATATTTTCTTCAAAAATTAAGTGATTTTTTTTAAGGCACTTGTTGGAACATATTGTTAAACACAAAAATTTTGCCTTCAAAAAAATCACTTAATTATATAAATGGCTTAGACATAAGCAAATTAACTGTTGTGTTCTGTAGACGCAAGATCAAGTTTAAACGCATTTCTAATCATTTGTAGCTTAACACCTCCTGCTTAAAGCTAAATGTGTTCCCTAATTATGTCACACAGAATCTTAAGTGCAATCGAAAAATGGCGACTACTAAAATAGTAATATACTTCGCAAGACGTAAATGGCTTCAACTAGAAATTCAATCGCAATATAAGCAAAGAGATAACATAGGAGTATATCTCTTTTACATACAGGATGAATTACCTTCTAGATTACACCCTTTGATTCTGTTAAAGTGTAACGAAAAGGTGAAAAGTTTGGCCCATGTTCAGTATGTAAGCCAAATGAATAAGCTACGTAAATTGACTTACAACAAAACACGCAGCCATCACCTTAAGAACGCTGTACGCTTCAGATCATCACAAACAGCATCACCAGAACCAGCAATAGAAGATAGGCAATTTTTCACGCGTGTGAAGAATTTGAGTGATTCCATGTTCAATCCAGAAGAATTGGATTTGCTTAACAAGAGACTGCAGTATGCACCGAAACTACCAATAGCAACTGAAAATTTCGCTGATCTGGGTATTCACATTGATGCGGCACTGGATGAAAGCAACATAATCGGTAAAGCAGAATGTGCAAAAGTTCTAAAAAATTATTTAGGTATAAACAGATGTGATAGAAAGACAAATGATAGCAGGACAATAGGTTCAATTAAAGAGAAATTAGTGGATAACGATTTAATTTTAACTAAACAGATAAGGGAAATACGACAGTAGTTTTACAGAGAGATTTGTATATTGAGAAAATTTATAATTTTTTGTCTAGTGTGAACGTAACAGGATTAAAAAATCCAACACAAAAATTTCAAAGAGAGGTTGTCAAATCAGTTAATAGTGCAGGCTTAGTATTGAATGATCATGAAAAATTTTCTTCAAAGATAAGTAATCCCTCCATACCAATTCTTTACGGCTTAGTCAAGTTACATAAACTTCACGAACCTATTAGACCTGTGTGCTCAGCCATTATAGCGCCAACGCAGAATTTGTGTAAAAAGATTAGTGTCTTGATCCCGGAATTATTAAATTTTAAACCTGACTATACAGTAAAAAATTCTGTTAATTTGTGTGACAAAGTAAAAAACTTACAGCTTCCATGTAATGCTAAATTAGTTTCGTTCGATGTTTGTAATTTATTTCCGTCCATTCCTGTATCCAAACTCAAAAATGTTTTAAATAATGACATTAAAACAAGATCAATAATCCAGAGAAGTCCTCACAGTTAAAATCTTTAATTAACGTATGTTTAAACCAGAACTATTTTCAGTTTAGTCGGAAGATTTACATGCAGAAGGAAGGCTTAAGTATGGGTAGTGCCGGTTCACCTTTCTTCGCAGAGTATTTTATGAACAATTTTGAAGAAAATCTGTTCAAAAACAAAAACTGTGCCCTAATAAAATATATTTTAGTATGGTTTCGTTATGTAGATGACGTCTTTTGTATCTGGACAGGTACAACAAAACAACTCAATAAATTCGTTGGAGACATTTTAAACAAAATAGAACCATCCATAAAATTTACTGTAGAAATCGGCTACAATAAAATAAATTTTCTCGACCTTACCATCACAATTGTTGATGGGAATCTCGATTTCAACATTTACAGAAAAGATACCTACTCAGACGCTATTATCCCTTTAAATTCCTATTATTCTTGGAACATTAAGTTAGCAGCATACCACGCTATGATAGACCGTCTCCTAAATATTCCACTTAATCACACCAATTTCAACATAGAGCTTGGCGCTATTATTAAAATAGCTAGCTGTCAACAATGGATATAAAAAAAGAATAATTTATGATCTACTTAGAATTAAAGCAAAAAAACGTGCAACTAACATAGTCTACCCACATGATAAGGGAATAGAGATAACTAAGTGGAGGAAAGTACCTTACATTGAAGGTATATCGGAAAAAGTAAAAGGGATACTTCAGAATATGATGTCCAACCAGCTTTTTTCAATAGGAGAAATCGGAAAAATCTCCTCCTAAATAATAAGATAGAACCTAAAATAGAAACCACAGAGCGCAGTTGGGTATATGAAATTGGCTGTGATGACTGTTCAGGGTTATATATAAGGAAAAGAAAAAGAAAAAGAAAAACAAGATTTTAGAACATATTTCTGGAGCTAAACATGACAGAGCACTATCAGGTGTATCTAAACATCTAAAAAACACGAATCATAGTATGAATACCAATAATATAAAACTATTACAACAACAGAATGGATGAATTATTTTAGACAAATATGAACAATTTGAGATAAAAAAAGCGATTTCACTACACAAACACATTCTCAATGATCAATTAGATGAATACTCGAATAGTCCGTTAATAGATCCGCTAACATACCAAAATAAAAATAATTGTAATCCCAGATTAGCTAGGTAGTGAATAACCTGATGATGCCTCAGTAGGGCGAAACGCGTCGTTTTTTGTTTTCAAAACGTGAATAAATTGATATTTTGGAACAATACAAGTGTCTTGTTATTAAAATTTTGTAAAAAAAAAAACAAAAATTGTTGTGTTTAAATGGCTTTTATATATAGATTTTTCGGTTTCATAAATTTTCAATATTTTTCATAGATTCATTTTTATTCTGCTAATTTTCAATAGTGTTCTGTCATCGTAGTTTATTTACTTTGATAAAATAAATTTATTCGAATTTTTGATTTTTTTTCTCAATCAATAATCCAATTTTCATTCGTATCACGAAAATTTCACAAAGTTTTTTCCGGGATTTATTAGAAATTCGACGTGGTTTTGAATGTTGTATAGAGCAGCATCATTTCAAGGTATTTAATCTAGATAAATATTTGGTCAAGGTGAATATCAGTAACGTGTAAAATGCACGGCATTGTATATGTTACTTACACTAACGAATAAGCACACAACAATTAACACTTATCTAGCAGTGCAGTGGTTTAGTGAAATAAATAATTAGTTAATTAAACCATGCACAGTGTGAAAATCTGCATTTCTTCAGGTCAGCTTCATACTACGTAGTAGATTAATTCACGATTAACACAACAATTAATCAATAATTTCTCCCTTTTCAGCAATAATAAAATTAACAACAAATTAAATTAATTTGTATTAATAGTAAGCAATAACGTTAACTTCAAAATACACAGTCTAATTTTAGTAGTAGAATCTTATTTTTACTAAGTAAACTTAAATGAATGAATAGCCGAGTGATATCTTTCATTTACCGATAAACTACCGCTACCTGAGTGTAAATATGCTCCACTTTCAATTAATTTCTCTATTTTGCATTGGTTGACAGTATACAGTAGGCATCGGCATAGTGACAGCTTATTGGAAGCTAGACTTTGATGGGCCCCACAAGTACAAGAGACGTTTACACTAGTGTCAGCTTATTGGAAGCTACACTAGTACATAAACGTAGGTTGGTCGATTCTTTCATATTCGTATTACACGTGACAGACCTAGGAATTTCGCAAGAAGGCTCGAATTAATGAATGCACACAATCTCTGTTCTATGAGAGGAGCGAAAAAATTGGATAGCGTTCAATAATTGGGAACTACAGATATTTTTGTTTTCAGGATTATAGCTGTCAGCCAGATGATCATCGGGCACAATCTACATTCAAACAAGGTAATACAGTGCATTCGGTGCATGTGCTAACAGCTTTTTGGCATATATTTCCCAATAGATTTTGAGGCGAAAGTTGTCAGCTTTTTGCCTCTAATATATGCCCACCACTTTTCAAGTGGAAGAAAGAGTCAATCACACCTATTTGCCTAGAGAAACTTACCTGGAACTGGTAAATAAGTTACAATATCCTCTAGAGGATGGGGCACTCTGCAATGAAGCAGGAGAGCCCATACACGGTGCCGCAGTAGCACTAGCCGTTAAAACTCAGTTAGAGTACTTTGCACAAAATGCACTGAAAACAGGAATCAATAACCCATATATCTGACAATATTTTTCAACAATGGCCGACGGCACTGTAGACGACTTATACAAATGGCACTAGACATTGAGCGCTTCGAGGGCAGTTTCAACCAAACGCTTACAAAATGCAACGTCACGTACCATAAGGGCGAATATTCCAAATAACGCACAATTCAGTCAAATTAATTCAACTGCATATCCCAGCGTATATAACCCAAGCCTCACATCCCTGGCAGAGCAGTTCACACACGAATACAAGTAGTCACGCCGAAATTTAAACAGGAACCTAGATCGCCAAAATCAAATTTTAATGTTAATAATAAAAATAATTATTTGAATAAAATCAATTGTAGTTTTTGTAACTTAAGAGGCCACTTATTTGCCGATTGCCTCAAACGTAAAAATACGTCGCACTATGTAAACTGCCAAATGTTTAATCATAACGTACGTGACTGCATGAGCAATAATAGTATGCAAAGACCCAATAACAGGAATTCACGAAATGAACGCCCTAGAGAGCCGTAAAGTCCTAACAATTCGCGAGTGTATAATGTACGAAAAAGTTCGAATTTTGTGATCACCCTGAACATGTAGTAAATGCATGTAAACATAAGAAAAAATGGGAAATTCAGAGTCAGGGAATTGGCACAAAGTCAACCCAAAACTGCCCAGCTCGCCAATAAATACACCATCAAATGAAATACGGTCCACTCAGCTGGTCGATTCCAGTTCCTGCTACAATAGAGCTTCCTTTAGGCCTGAATGGCCAAACAAAACTAGTAGTCGATCGAGGCGCTGAGGTAAGTATACTAAAAAAAGGCCATTAAAGTACCTTGAAGTAATTAACCACAATGAGGCATATACCCTTCAGACCCCATTTGGTACCGGAAATACACTGGGAAATTGCCAGGGAAACTTCGTTTTCAGAAACAAAGCTCCCTGCATGTTTCAAGCAGTAAAGAACTTGCTTGGATTTTCGGAAGATGGACTCCTAGCAAATGATTTCCTAACGACAACCGTAACGTTGAGGGTCCAAACAAAGCACTGAGGTTTCTTCACAAGGCAACCAACCCAGACGAATTTGCTAAAAAAGAATTCGAAGTAAGAACATTGGCAGGAGAGGTAGAGCCTAAACAGGTTGAACTTTCAACCTACAGTGTCTTTGTGACGTCCACACAATTGGTTTCACTGTAACTTCTACCAATGTTTATGTAACGTACTCAAGATTCGGAACTTTCTCCAATTTCCAATTGTACTGCATCCACTTTTACTTGATTTCCGGATCAAAGCAGCAATTTAAGAATAACAGCAGGAAGCACTTGTAGAAACAATTATTCTTTTTAACACAATTTATTTTTATTGTTCTTTTTTAAATACATAAGTGTAACTCTCGGTAACTTGGCTTTTAATCTTTTTTTTTTTATAAAATAATTACTTATCAATACAAAACGCACTGACTACCGCTATTACTTCTTTTCTCGTTAAATTTTTTAAAAACTTACTTTTTAGATCAAACTCAACCGACTATTTGCTAGCTCAAAAACTCAGCTGCATCGCGAGTTTATTCTATGTACATATATAACAAAATAATTCTCAAACTTAATTTAAGCCCGGTAACTGTTGAGATTTCAGAGATTCTTTGAAACCGATGTGGCGAGAATGAAATATTGAACAAATAAGAACTCGTTGTAATTTGATTCCCGAGCCCGACTGAATATTTATTGCCCCAAAAGTCTTTAATTATAAAAATTAAATGCTTACATCTAAGAAAAATTATTTGTTGTCCCACAATACATTGATCCATGTTAAGCAACAACATTTTATTTACGCTGCCTTCATTGACTAGCACTAGCACTTACTACTGCTATGATTGCGGAATTTGCTCACAAAACATGCGACATGGGTTAATGAATCGAAAACACCAAATGTACAGAGGTATGGTGTTGGTGAATTAGGCCAGAATTGTGATTTGTTTGTTCAGATATGAACAGGCTTTAACAAATAAGTCAAGAAAATCAGTTTCTCTTTTCGTTGAGTCTAAGTGACCGATATGATTTTGGAACGGTCCTTTTAGTCAGTGTACTAACCCGGTCAAAACGACCGAATCGCCCGCCACAGACCCGTCACTATTCTAAAGAGCTTTTCAGTACTATAAAAATGTCTAGGTCTGATCATTTTCACAATATACGGAAAGAAATAACATCAAACTTTGTATGGCAACACCAAGATCCGTTTAAAAAAATTGTTTTACCTATCATTATGGAAACGATTTGTACAAAATTTCAGCAAATATACAGGGTGTTTTCGTCTAGGTGGTCCAAGCACGTGATAGTAGTCACCTAGCCGAAAAAAAAATCGTTTGGCAGGGGGGTCCATATCAACCGTTTGGAAGTTACAGAGTGATTAAGAAAGAAGGTAGTTTTTTACAAAACTATTATGATTATGATTACCTGAGAGTATACTCGCCCAAAACTTTGCGCAATATAATTCCTACGCTTCTCAACACACATTCGCACCAGTGCCTAGCAAACCAAATAGTAACTTAGTTCGCAGACTTACAAAATATTTCTAACAATAGACCCTAGATTTCATCATCTATAAAAGGCGCATTTAATATTTGCTCTGTTACTGTGGTTTTAATTTATCTCTATATAGAGAGAGAGTGGAAACAGAATTAAACTTGCGTCAATTAATGTGAGGAAACAGAATTAAATAGGGGAGGAGATAGAATAAACTTCTGTGGAATTTGGATGTATGAACGGAATTAATTTGGGTAATACCCTAGACACATGAATCATTAGTACTAACTATACATTAAAATGCCGTGTGTCACATAGTATACGTCATTATGGCTCGAAAATCAAATCATAATGAAGTACACTAATGAAGTGTTTTTTTCCTTCATTATAGCTATAATGACGAATAATGTACTAGATTTGGCATATAATTTAAGTATGGAGCTCCGTTGTACATCTGCTGATTTGAAAAATAACAAGAAGAAATGCGCTTTCTTGTGTTGTCACAACAATTGAATTAACTCCTCAGATTTTTGGTTCGTATTTTTAATATTTTTTAAAAAATTTGGTAAGAATAGTAAAATTACTTGTGACTATAATTATGAAACGACAATTTCAGGTATTAAATTTATTGAGATTGCTCCAGTTGATAAGATTGTCGCTCAAACAAAAGTCAGTAAACCGCATGTTCATGGTCCGATACATGCTGAGTCTATTGAAGCTATTCCTTTGAATGCAAATAAAGAAAATAATAAATAATAAGAAGTCCACTGAGGTAAAAATTTTGACAAATATATTTTGTAAACGCTCATTTTGTTTAATTTTTGTAAAAGGAAAACACTTCAATAATAAGAATACTCCAAGTTATGAATGCAAGAAGAGTCTCATGAGTGTGCACATGAGTTTTCTTCTAAAACGTTCCTTAAATTCGACTCGTGTACACACTGCCAAAAGAAGTAAATACTTTCTAAAGTTAACGTAACATAAAAGGCGCCTCAGTTTCACAAAAATAAAATAAAATAAAGCCAGTCATTTGTGTTGGGTTTAAATTCGCTAGTGCAAAAGCAGATTGCAGCCTGCTGCAGGTATAAACAGCTAGCAAAATTCATGAAGGAGCTGTGGATTTATTCTATTTTGCACAAACTTATTTTTAGTTTATTCCAATCTGCGTTTGTATACATTTCGAAGAATACCGTAATTACTCCAATCTGCCCATGCAATTTTTGTTTTTTTCAATTTTATTAATTTAGCTGATTGGCTCTATTTTATTTCGGGACTCTTCATTTGCACAATTTATTGCTATCGGATCACTTTGTTTATTAGTCAAACAGTTCACTTTTAATCCGTCAGTGCTGCATTCTCTTTTTTTAATTATCATTTTTGTGGTTTCACTGTCTTGGAGTTTCTTTAGCTTAAAAATGATAGGGGGCTCTTCTGTTATGATATCTGCGTACGATGGTGTACTTGGGCTGTGTTCAACTTTTGGCTATAGCCAAATTGGCTTGTGCTCTGGAGGTGAGGCTAAAGTAGCTTGACGTTTGTTTGAGCTGGCTATAGCCAGGAGCTAAACACAGACTTGGTTTATCACTAACGTCTGTTTTTATACCCTAGATGAAATCTATATTGTATATATATTTGAACACTACCTGGGAATGCGTCAACGTAAAGAGCTGAAATTTCAAAACTGGGCTAAATCGGGAAACCCCTTTTTGTTGCTATATAAAAGTTTAGAGTTTTTACGTATACGTGAACACTATCAGTTCTAGACTTTTTTATTGTACTGAAAAGTTCTTCAAAATATAAAATCCTATGAAATTGGCTATAACCATTTATACTGTTCGGCGAACCGTTCTAGAATATATACGACAAACCAATTCACAAATCAAACTTGCAAAGGGAGGTGGCTATATACGGGCATTCACCTAGATTCTAGGGTATCATTAGAATTGGTTTTACACTAATTTCAGCATTTTTACTTGTTAATTTCTCCGAACGCTTTGGAATTTCACCGATTTCTTCTGGAAATCTTATTTACCGTACTCCTGGCTTCCGTAAAATTTGTTAACATAATATTTACAAAATTTCTGCATTCATCGCTCATAAATAATACACAAGGTTTTTCAATTATTATATCAGCATCATATGCCGACAGTCCTACGCATGTAAATGAAACATGCCACCACACACTTCATTGCACGAAATCATTAAATACGTATTAACACTTAGCTAGTTTATTACAATATACATATAGAGAAGTCATGTCGAAGAAGAAGTTTGATTTTTGATGCAATACTTATGCATATTAATACTGGTTGTTTTTCACCAAGCCAGACATACATTCGCGCAATGAGCTCAACTCTCTATATACAGTAACATATCGCGATTCGTAGCATAGCCATGATTCCCCTGATATTTTATTTAAAAAAAAAATGAAAAGTTGACGGAAATCATTATGTGGTATACTCATATATTGTTTGAATATAGGGTTGCATGCGAACTTCAAACAGCCGACGTTCATAAAGTGCTTTACGGTTATAATGCTCATCATTATAGGGGTATATAGGGGTATACTAAGTTTGTCATTCCGTTTGTAACACCTCGAAATAATGATGGTAGAGCAAAATGGATTGGACACCTACGCATAATATTAAAAGTTAATTGATTTTTGCATGTCCGTCCGTCCGTCCGTCCATCTGTGCGCACGATAACTCAAGAACGCGCATACTTAGAGAGCTGAAATTTTTTACACGGACTTTGAAAATAAAAAGTAAAATTAAGTTCGAAAATGAGACAAATCGGGCAACTCCTTCGTCGGGTTGCCATACAAAACTGTCGTTTTCCACTATATATCCGAACACGGCCTGAGAACCCATCGATATAGAGAGCTAAAATTTGGTACATGGTGTTTTCATTATACTAGCAAACAAATATTCAAAAATGGACTAAATCGGACAACTCCTTCTTGGTGTTGCCATATAAATATTTAGGTTTTTTACCTATACAGTGAAAACGTTCAGTCCAAGACATTTTTATTGTACTAAAACCTTCTTCAGAATACGAAATCCTATAAAATTGGTTATAATCATTTTTTCTGTCCGACAAACCGTTCTAGAAATATATGCGAAAAACAACTTCAAAAATCGGGATTATTACCTCCTGCCCTATGGACCACCAAGACGGAAACACCCTGTATAGCAATTTCGATATGACAACCATCTGTAAAAATATTAAAATACTTATTTTTAACCTTTTGTCGACTTATATATATAATATATATATAATCACCAATAGCGCCAAAACATTGTGGAAAACCAAGATTCTCAAATCCAGCAACAATTTCATCAATCTTATCTACTGGTGGGGGATACGAATTTATGTACTCCTTTTTCAGAAAATCACACACAGCAGCACAGAACTACAAAACAATTTCCCCTGTTGTTGTCCGGCCAACTCCAAACAGATTCCCAATAGTCCTGTATTCACTGGACGTGCCCAATGCATACAAGGCTATGGCAATTCTTTTATCTAGAGGTATTGCGTTTCTCTTATTTGTATCTTCTTTTTTTTAAATATATAGCTTTTCACAGAGCTTTCCAAATGACTTGCGTGTAACACGAAAATCCTGTTTAAATTTATCTTCGGTGTACGTCGGTACTTCCGTTTTCCAATAACAACTTTTCCTGTCCTACAATTATCAAAGACGTTAAATGCACTTTCCATTAAAATTGTACGAAAGAATTATTACTAGCGTCCAAATTCGCCTTTGAATAGGTCTTTTAGAAAACACTTCTTGCATTGAGTCAACATTTTTCCACAACACTAATAACTGTTCGTTCATTTTCTTGCAAGTTTGCATCATATTTTGAAAATGCATATGATAAAAACTAGTGTATCAAAGTATTGTTTAATGTAATGTTGTTTTTTCATTTCTAATTTGTTGATTTCAAAAAGAAAATAAATAAAAACCAAGTTTATCGCGTCGATTCGATCCATTTTTCTACTTTTCTGTCAATGTCAAAACCAGTTTGACAGTACAACTTAATTAAAGAAATGGCTGTGTGTCTGCAGTTTTATAATGAGTCATTATAGACTAATGATTCGTTAGTTATTTCTTCATTAAGAGCGTTGTGTGTCTAGGGCATAAGTCTTGATATATTTTGCGTTGTTTTTATATTACTTAGGACGTTTGCCAAACGGGCTAAATCTATTACTTTTCCATTTAGTAAATTTTCGAGCTTGCTAATTCTTCTTCTTCACATTCGTCTAATTATTTGACAAGTGCGGTTTATTTGAAAAATTTTTAGAAGTATTTATTTGTAAAATGAACAAACAAAATCAAAGAGCGAGTGGTTATGACCGATGTAAGTGAGAAATAAATTGTTGTAATTATTCCCGTATTTAAATAGTGTCATTTTAATTATTTCAGGGACGACCAAACAATGAAGTTCATAGCAGCGAGAATAAAATTTGATGAGGAATTTACTAAGAAAATAGTCGATGTGAAACAGGTTTGGGAGTAAGTAAATGATTTTGCTAAAATTGTTTTATTGTAAAATTTTTAATCTAGTCATGTTGCATCAGAAGCCGGAATAAATAAGCCACATGAAAAGCTAAAAAAAAATTGGAACAACTTGGTAATTAAATATAAAGTAAGTGCTTTCTTATTGTCAATTTTTTTTTGCAACATTTCTCCATGTATAAATAAAAAACGAGAAAATAATATTACGGCCATAACTTCCTTGTTTATTTCCTGCAAATCCATCTTAAATGCCACACAATTGCTTTGCTTTTGAAATAAAAGTGACAGCTGAGCAATTGGCTAAATTCCACTTTGGTTTGGCACAGCCCTGGAATTAGCTGGCTAAATTTCCAATGCAAACTGGAATTTAGCCAGCCCGTTTGGCAAACGTCCTTAATATGTCATTTATTTATTTCAGATTATATAATTTTTGAGACGGATGTTGGGTTGGATTGGGGATTTGACTCAATCATATTAAATAAGTATTGTGTATGTTTTTATAAGAAATAATACTTTGTGTGTGTGTGTGTATTTTTAAAATATTTTAGGAACTATATTATATTGGGCAGGAGGAAACGCATCGTGGGATCAGAATTATGTTGGTGAACCAGTCAGTAATAGACATAGTAGAGAAAGAGAATAAACCAATAAATTATTGACTTTAAACTAGCGTTATAACTCCACCATCCTTTCCCATTTATTGCGTGTTCGCTTTAATTATGGGCAGAACTATTTGCCCCTCTGTTTGTCTATTCGCTTGCATGATATATCACGAGATAATTAAATTCAAAAGTTGGAGTTTAAAAATGAATTAAATCGGTCAAACTCTTCCTAGTATTTCCATATAAAAAAAGTTTTTGCCAATACAGAAATTTTTATTTTACCGCAGCGAACTTTGGAATATAAAAAATTAAAACTAATAACTGGTTCAAAAAGAAATGCGAAAAATGATCTTGGCAACTTACTGATAACTTGACCATTTTCCGAAAGTGTTTTTCCGTGCTGTAGTATACTTGCTGAATTAAATCCAGAAAGTGTCAACATGATATAATTCTCTTAACAAAAAGTTATTAATTTTAGTCAGAAACTTGCATCATTACCTGAGTATCATTCTTTACGAGTACAACAAATTTGCGCAATGTGGCTGCACATAAGCGGAACATTAGTAAGTCATCTATTATATTATGAACATACGCCGATAAGGTGCATGCATAAACATAAATCCAAACCAAAAGTGATATATGCAACGTGGTTAGTGGATCTCCTATAAATGACCTTGTAGTGCACTGAAGTAGATTTATATACCTCACCTTCAGTAGTTTTACTGAAGTGCTAGAAACTGGTGAAAGATAACGTGGTTATAAAATCGTTTAAATGTGTTTGCTTCAAGCTTGGCATTCCAGGCCGACTTGAGAAGGCTTTAGACTCATGATTATGGCTCAGTTGAGTTAATTTGAAGATATTTTCTAACTATTTGAAAAGGTTGGAGAAATGTATGAGTTTAAATCTAATATCTACTAACCATCTAAAATAAAATTCATCTACCCATATAGCAGCAGGAAAAATAACACTAACATATTACATATTACCAAAATATTAATGATATACATATATGTACATAAACCCAATTTTTTTCTTGTCGTATATGAAAATGATTTCAATGTAATCGTAGTAACCGAAGCTTGTTTATATGAAAATATATCGCATATTGAATCCTTCAATTCGAATATATATTTTATAATATCTAAAGAAACGATTCCTACTTCATAGCGACTGGTCATTAATCTCTGAGGGGGGATTAGATTACACAATGAAATTTTTTCCTAATACAATATGGTATTTTTGAGCAAATCTGCACACAACTTTTCAATTAAAATTTATTCAAAAATTATAAATGAACATATACGCAAATTACATATAATCCTCGTTTTCACTGGATTACTAAAATTGTCATTTAGTACCCTGTCACCGTGAGGATATGGTATCAGAGTTTAATGGAAGAAAATAAAATATTAATGCCGTTTACATTTATATCTGTATGTGTATAATGTGCTATTGATAATTACTAGATTTAGGAGTTCTGGTCAATTATGTAAGTAATGTGTAAGAGTAATCAAGTAATGTAATACCTAAAATAAATGAGGTTAAGACACCTCTTGAAAAATCTGCCTAGCGTCATGGAGCTCTCTTAAATATCGATGATAATACTTTTGGAAGAGCAGTTAAGAATAGAAGTTACTAGTTCAATTATTCGAAAACTAACTGCTCTGACTTTAAAATAAATATACTTCTTGGAGTTGTGAGTTTTCATAATATATATTTGCAAGTGGTGTACAACAATTCGATTCCGTCGGATTATTTCGTTTCGTTAAAACAAAACGTATCTCACACTTGCTTTAAATGATTCACCCAAAGTGTTGCGGTCTTTTGTGACTCTATTCAACTTGCCGGTAAATTACAAGGCCTTGCCTGCTTAAAATACATTTTTTGAATTCGTGAAACTTCCAACAAATTTGTTTGTATATCTTATACAAATTTTACTTTTGTTTTCTAATTTTAACTTTATTTTAAAATCGTAAGTACTTAACATTAAAAAAAAAAAAAATTAGAGCTGTTAAAATTTCTAGAGTAATTCAAATCCTTGTTTACAGGGCGACGACACGAAAATTGCTAGTTTTCCAGATATTTAGAGAATCATTTCTACCTAACCAATAAGTAATAAACATATATACAAGCACACAAGAATGGCAAAGAAGAATGCTTGACCTAGAGAAATATTTTAAAGTACGCAAATTGTGCTATGCAAGCATAAATAAAGCACGTATAGTCCAGGAACTTTAGGATTTCACTTAGAAAAATTCCAAACAAGAAAATTTGTATATGTACACTTACCTTTCAGCTCTCCAAATAAAGTGTGAAAAGTCCGCGAAATTCGGTAGTCCGCATAATTTTTGATAGCCCAAAAACGGGTAAAAAATTACGTTTTTTTGGTTTTCAGCGAATATCTTCGTTCCTGTTGGTCTAACGGCTATAAGGTACATGTACATGAAAAAAAGAGCGGGAAATTCTCCACAGATAATGTAGAATTAAGTTTATTGATAACACTAATAGTTCTCCCGTAATCTGGCATTGAAACTCCAATATCAATTTTGTATTCAGATTTAATTGCATGTTATGATCGAAATCGAGGTTTTTCTATAGTATCTTCCCGGTTTGACATTTTTATTGACATTTGGGCATAAATAACGGTATATCCAATTTAACAAAATTAACGTTCATGTTTTTGATTTTCTTATTCTAACATTATAAAAATGTAAATCTATTAAACTTCTCATGTCAGGTGTTTTTCTTCATGAATATTTAGGAATAAAAAGATGATGGTCCCAACCAGCTGCCAGCTTATTCTCCTTCGGTTTTTTTTCTCTTCTTTCTCGAACTGTTATTGATTTTCTCGCGGTACTGGTGGGAAATCCCAAGATTGCTTGGAATCAATATCATCGGTCTCTGGGTCGTCGATACGATTCTTTTTTCTATTGAATCTTCGATTGGTGCAGCATTCCGGCAATATACCCCACGACAATTGCCGCAAATTTCTGAACATTGGGAGCATAACTTTCGACAGCCGCCCAGTACGCCACAGCCCTTTGAACAATTACAAAATATCATGTTCAAAACACGCTCTGGGGCAGGAGATTGCGATATTTTTATTGGCTCCAATACGTAGCCGTTTTTGAGTATCCATCTCCAATATTGGGTGTTCAGCTGATATCCTAACCAATACTGCACCTGGTAGTAAACAGGATACAGGTGCTCTTTGGCTGCGTCAGTTGTTGGGGGTAATAAACTCAAATTTTCTGCCTTATTTCTTATGCGTTCAAGTCATCTTGTTTAACTGGAGCGCCATGCATAGCTAGAAGGATTCGAATTCCATCGGAAACAATTGATTCTTAAGAAGCATCAATCTGGTTGAAATATTGTGCTGGTGGGTCTTGACGTTTCGAGAAAAGTTTTAGAATTGCTGTTTTCCCCCTAAGGAAAAGAGTAGACGTTGTATCACATCCAGTGAAAGCGTGTAGAAGTAGAAAATGATCTCTAATGTCTTCGTGATCATTGAAACTTCGAGAAGAGTAAAGTTTTTCCCGACTTTTTCTTGCCCGGTTTCAGGAAGAATATCTCTTTATCAATCGGAGTGCGAGCAACCAAAATGACCAAGGGATTCACGTCTTCCCCAACAACAACCGTTCTATTTATGCGTGAACACTGCAAAGCCGTTTTAATTATTAAAACGTTGGCATCACCTTGAGCGTATTTAACAATAATATTATTAAACATAACAGACAATATCGAAATCAATCTGCGCTTGCTGTTACTGTTCAAACGCCATATTTCTTGGCTAACTGTGACATTAACCGTCTCGTCGAAATAGGTGTCAGCAGATGAAGATTTTGCTGCTCGACGAAGTCGTTCCATTGCGTTTACGCTGTTGGTACCTTCTATTGTTGTATCCATCGAAAACGTTTGAACCGTAATATGTTTGTACATAACCAATATACTTTGAACAATGCGAGTCGAAAGATTCATTATGATGCCATACAACTACCCGATGTAAGAGAAAACCTCCGATGATGACGTATGTAATTTTTGTAAAATCAAGTTCAGCTCCCGATAGCTTGAAGTTGTCAAACAAAGCTGACCGTTTTCCCATACGCATAATTCAGATCGCAATTAATATAGAGCTCTCCATCCGATATTTTCATGACACTGATTCTCTGGAACAGCATTAATCGAATCCGTCAGCGCGGGAGGATTTATTGTCTTTAAAATTTTCGCAGATCTTTTTCTCCATCACAGTAGTGCCGTACTTCACCATGTATCCCCGTTGCAATGAACATAATTTGTACACTTGAATATACTGTTATTTATACCCGAATGTCTATAAAAATGTTAAAACGAGGATACCACAGAAAAACGAACTCGATCATTACATGCAATTATATATCAATACAAAATTGATATTGGACTTTCAATGCCAGATTACGGGAGAGCTGTTAATGCTTCGCGCTTTTTCTTTTATATATATGTATATATATATATACCTTAAAGCCGTTGGACCAACAGGAACAAAGATATTAGCAAAAAAACCTTTGTCAAAAGTTATGCGGACAACCGAATGCCGGGGACTTTTCACACCTTATTTGGAGAGCTGAAAGGTAATTGTATACCAATGTTCAGCTTGGTTGGAATTTTTCTGAAGATGAACCCATTTTGTATCTAAAGTTCATGAACTACTATGCCTCAGTTCATCGCTGTTTACCCATCATAATTTATATAAATTATGAAGAGACTTTGTAATTGATACACACTTGACAATGGAAAATTAGACTTAATCGAAAAAAGTGATTTTAATTCTTACCAAGTAGCTTCATATCTGCCCTACATTTTTATCTGCAGCATACTCTGCCTTAATGGCTCCCATTCACTTACAGTGTATCTGTAGATCCGAACTGTAGAATATTTGAATGCCACCACACATTAACAGTTCAAATCGTACGATTTGAACTACCGACTGTAGATCTGTAGATGGCGTATTTATTAGATCTACAGTCTGCAGTACATGGACTACCGATCACATGCAGTTTATCGTCAAATAATAGGAGTCCAGATTTGTAAACTGTACAAAAAGTGTACAATTTCATCGTCACTCATTATATTCAGTGCAGTTAGATATATTCGTCAGTTAGTTGTAGTTTCTCAACGTTCCCAACATAGATAGAAGTAAAACGTGAAGTGTACAGGAAAGTACGTGGAAAGTGAAATATTATCCCCATTCGGGCAGACTGTTAAAAAAAAGATATAATGGTATGCATTCTTTTTTGAATCTCCTAAGGGCTGTCGTGTTTCTTTGAAGGGCAGTGACACCACATATCGTCCAGTTGAATCTCGAAAATGAATCCGAAAATGACATTCTGCTAAAGATTCTTCATCACTTTTCGACCCAGCGATCAGAGAGGTCTCATCGGTATGGTTATCTCTGATCGCCTACCATAGAAGTTTGGATGCCCTAAGTCATCATATAACTTTCTTTCGCTTATATTTCTCAAAAATATATCTGCTCCAAAAATTATATTTACTGCTCCAGGCTTCGCAAAGTTTGGATCTGCCAATTGAACATTCTTGACTTTCTCGAACGCGTGTGCTGCGATTGGTTCTGTTAGAATGTTGGAAGACAAGTTGTCAATGACATATGCATCAACATTAACTTGATGGACTTTATTTCCCAGAGCGAACATTTGAAGGAAAATTTTTCCTTTGGTCTCGCCCACATTAGTGGAGACTAGTCCATTTACAGACATATGATATTAGGGATATTTGGGATCTTGAATCTAAAAGTTAGCGATAATGTTTTAGGGAATCCCTTGAATCTCGAATATTGCAGAGCAGTAGCAAAAGAGAAATAGATTTTGCACTGACTGTGTGGATTCAAGGCTTCGTGTTGCTTGGAGTTTTGAAGTTTATTGAAGTAAGAAAGTTGAGAGAAGGTTTTGTATTATTCGATGGTTTGAATAGAGCAGATTTTGATTTTGCAATGTAATGCAACAGTGGTAGTTGATGTGTAAGGGAACATTTGGCAACGAACGTTTGAACGGCAATTTCGTCCTAAATGCCTGGAGCTTAAGCGCTTGAAACAAAGCGACTTGGATGTTACAAATGATTTTCGGTCGCTTAGGGAATCATTTTTAAATTCAGGGCACTTATACAACGCATGGTTTGCTTCACACTTGGGACATTTGAGCCAATGCCGTAGCACGGAGTTATGAAATGTCTTTACCCCATGCACTTTCCTTGATCCAAGATTCGCAGCTTCTAATACATCGCATCTCTTATTAAGGAAGTCTCAGAATTTTTCAAAGTTAGGATATTCTGTCTCTGCGATTTCTTGAGCCCAGAATTCTCTAGGCTCAGCGTTGATCTTAGCAAAAGCCATCTGTATGAGCGAGTTTCAGCCTCTTTGCCTAAGGCTTTCCAATCGCGTATCACTTCATCATAGGTATCACACAAATTTCGCAAACCGTTCGCAGATGGACTATGTACTGATGTTTGATTAAGGAATTTCTTAAAAGACGTAAGTATGTAAGCTGGCTAATCAAACCGCTTTTTGAGTTTATCCCATGTCTCACAAAAGCTTGCATCGGCTACGGGTAAATGGCTGTTCATAGTCCCTTTAAATACGTTAGCTTGAATGGCTGACTCAAAAAGGTCTTTAAACGAACACCACTTTTTATAATCGCCAGAAAATGTTGTATATGTATTCAACTTAGGTAAATTAGCTATATTGAGTTCAGCACCCCACCGATCTAAGCTTTGGAAAAGAGACTGTTGTTGCAACAAAAAATTGTTCACTAGCTTCGCTAGTGTTATCTGTAGTATTAGACTGTACTATGGGAGGGCGACCAATTAGAGCACGTAAAAGCGATGACTTCGTGTCAAAATACCTCTTGTAATTTTCCTCAATTTCAGAAATTTGTCCCTCAATCAGTAAAAGGCAATCTTCAATCACGCAGAACTCCTTCCACGTTTCTTCTAATTTTCGTAAATGTGACGCTATGTCTTCTAATGTTGCCGTAACTTCTATACTATCCGCACACGTCTTGAGACGTGTCAGGGTACCACGCCCGCGATTTTGAATTGAGCTATTTTTTTTCATTCATCTGGCTAAAGTCCCGATCATTTATTTACAAAACAAGATTTAAAAAAAAAAATATATTGTAATTTGCTCACGATATTTCAGTATGTGCCACTGATAAGTTCGCTTGGTATACAACCCAGTTATATTTAATGCTATAGTCATTATCTCTAAATATATGGGCTGTATATGTACATATGTATCGAAGTTTGTATGTAATTTAAAATATGCACAATTTATTGGAAAATATAGCACTTAAACTTCTTACTCATTTGTTTTTTATTAGAATTGATAAAAAAAATACCATATGATCAATTGTCTTTTATGTTTTTTGTGAAATTATTATGATTAAATAAATATGTATATATCTCAATATGTATTTCAGAATAATGAAAAGTCATATGTAAAATGTACTTATCTGTTGCTTGTAGAGTACTGTGTGTTTTCTGTTGCTTTTCGCAAATTAATCCGGCACGAAGGACCACTTTGTTTGTATGTTTATTAACAACCGCTATTATCTGCCAGTCTGTCTACTTTTCATAATAATATCCGCTCGTCATATTATTAAACGTATTATGTAGCACCCAAAACTGCTTTACCATCTAATGATATTTGCTCGTGATATTCATTAAATTTGGTATAGTAGCACCACCAAACCTAATTTCCCTTAATAATAAGGCCAATGTGATGCAAATCGTACTATTGAAAGATATTCTCGATTTGAAATCAGAGTATACAGATTTTCAAATGTGTCGTACATTCTGGAATGGACCATAACATGTTTTAGAACGTGCCGAAACCAAATGTTTTTATAATAGCAGTTTTTTACACATTTGGTCGACTTCCTTATCACTTCAGGTACCAAAAAATATTAATCACTCGACGTATACATCATTTCGAATGTCGTGGTCCATTCTGGAATGGACCACCAAGCCATATAAATTTTGTATACTTTTTGATATTGCATGCGACATCTAGTTCTTGTCTATGGTACTACTTAGTAATAATACACGTATTCGCTTCCTTTCTATGGGCCCCACGTTGGGCGCCAAATTTATGTTACGTAAATTCAAGAAAATCATGTATATGCTATATAGGTACACACTAACACTAATATTTGTTCAAGAAGGAACTTCTTTTTTGGATTCTCCGGTATATAGCAAAAGCTAAAAAATGTTTTTAATTTCTTACACAACTCATTAACTTCGGGTGACAAGTTTCAAGTCTTGGTTTGACTCATCAACAGGCCCCAAATAGCGAAATTAAGTGACTTGAAAAAACAATGAAAAATTAGAACGAAGAAAAGAAATGAAAAAATGAAAAAATTGAGAAAAATAGAAAAACAAATTTATTAAAAAAATAATAATATGTAATAATAATAATAAATAATTGTTTAAAAATATCAGATTCCTTCGAAACGAATCGAACCTATATTCGCCCGCAGTGGGCTGAAAAATAAAAATATAAAGGAAGAAGAAGAAGAAGCGTGTCGTGTTAGCAGAAAATCTTACACTCATCGGTGCAGCTTGGTTTTCTGCTGCTGCAGACGCTTGAAACAGATCAAATTGATCTCCTCTCACATAAACTCAGAATAAATTCTGGGTGTGAATTATATGAGGCAAAATCACTCCTATGGTATACCAAGGAGGAAGAAATAATAAAGATAGAGATTACTCTATTGGATTTTTTCACCGGGTTAAACGTATATTTGTTCAAGAAGGAATTATGTATGTTCGATTCGTTTCGATTGAATCTGCTTTTTTTAAACGATTTTTTAAATTTTTTTAATAAATTTTTGTTTTCCTATTCTTCTCAATTTTTTCATTTTTTCATTTATTTTCTTCGTTCTAATTTTTCATTTGCTTTTTAAGTCACTCAAGTTCGCCAGCCAACCACCTTCGAGATTATTCGTACTATGCTGTACCTGTATCTTGTACTCTAGGGCCCTTCTTTCGTCTTCCTATCTTAGGCTTTTCCTTCGCCTTTCATTTTCTTGAGTCTTTTCAAGTTTTTCCACTTATATTTTTCACTCTTCTCCTTTTTATTTCTTTTCTTTTGCTACTTTTAAATCTCTGATCGAGGTACTTTATGTTCGCCCTTCGCTTCCTTTTTTTGTGAAATTAACTTTTTCGCTTCCACACTGCGTGGCTATATCGAGAAAAAGGAAATTACGCTTGACATTCCTTTCTTTTTTTCAAGTTGTCTTAATTTTGCCAATTATTTTAATTTGTCTTTGTTTAACTTATTTATTCACTTGTTCTAGGTTTATTAGATTCATATGTATGCAAATTATAGTTTTATTTGTATATTTTTACAGCTAGATTACTTATAGTTCGTGCTTGGATATTCTATATCTGCATAATTTCATGACACTCATTCTTGATATATGCTTTGTATTTCGTATTTAGAGTTCTACTAACTTCACCTTAAGCTTTATATTTATGTATTTAAGTTTAATTAAATTTGATTTATAGATTTTATATGTCCCATTAGTATAATCTAGTGCACTTATATTAGGAAGTTTTTAATTTATATATTTAAGTTTAATTATATGTGAATTTGTAGATTTTATATATCCTATTTGTAGAATTTAGTATGTCCCATTAATAATTTATAATTTTTGGGTTTAATATTTATTTCACTTTTTTTTATATTGCACTGCTCTTTCGTACACCTCGAATAAAGGGGCTTTAAACATTCCATAGTATTATTGTTTCCGACATACATATCTAGTATTTAACAGAATAGGGAGTAGTGATGAGTCAACAAGTAAACAAATCCTAATATACTGAATTTGACATTAGTGGCTGGTTGGTTTCGCAAGAACAAATCGTAGTGTCCTAAACTAATGAACTTAACTACTATACATAGCTCCTCTGTGAATTTTCTTCTATCCCTACATAGCATGCCGCCTTTGATAATTTGCATTATTTCATCTAATTAATTCCATAACAAAGGTCTCTAATTTTACAAAATAACGTTTTACTACGACTGAAACCAGTATGCCAGTTGGTCTTCAGATTGTGAAGGGCGTAAAGTAGGTTACCATTTTATTCTGGCTCTGTCATCATATCACTTGGAGCGCATGGTAAATGAAATTGAAAATTGTTAAGGCAGCTTCGTTTCTGATACCGTTCGGGGAGTTTCTCCAATTAAGGTATTAAGATAGTCATAGTCGATTCTTTTCCCAAAATCCGTTGATGCTTTGATAGCTGCCTTACAATTATGCAGCTCATCCTAAGAAACTAGGCAAATGGAAAGCCAGGCAGGTTTCATCGCCTTCCAGCCTCGCGTGTGGTGGACAGTCTATCGATGATCTTGGTTAGCTTGCCTAAAAGAAAAGAAACTTACAGTATCGACAGTTTTTATACGGGTGTCACCACTCAACATAGAGACATATAAGGGGAGCGTCATACCTCCAACACCGACGACAATAAACTTCCGTTAGGACCATAACAGATCCTGAACGATAAGGAGAAGTGTTTATCACATTCAAATGTAAAATAAAAAAAGGCATCTTTCTTGCAACTGGAGTGTGTGACAAGTGTAAGGGTCCCGCGATGACTTAGAAAGGAAATAGAAATAATTGGTAATATTCCAATAAATCTAAATAGTTTGATTAAAATGAATACCACATTAAATTAAAAGAATTAATATAACAATAAAAACTCAAGACACGAACTTGCAAGAGTTTTCATTATACATAACCCAAACCAAAACAAATAAGGGCAGAAAATTACAATTAATTTAGATGCCACAACTAAATAATTACACAATTACACAATAATTCAAATTGTGAGATGTATCCTGAAAATTAGTGGACATTTCAAGTGAGAATACACCCAATCAAAGTCACCTGTATAGGTGTCCACCAACCTTAAAACACAATACAAAACACAACAAATTTAATACAATTAATACAATATCTGCACATGATGGTATCCAGCGATGAAAATTCAATGAAACGTCACACAAAACACATTAAAATCACAGCGAAAATTGTTAGAGGAGTTCATTGGAATGAACTAAAAAAGATGGTGTGTCGATAAGTTTATAGCAAAATTCGTAAAATTCAATTAAAGTCATTGAAATAATATTTAATTCATATGGGAAAGATGCCAAATAAAGGTACAATGTATTTTGGCACATACCAATAATAATTACAAATCCTAATTTTTTCACTAAGTGTAAATATTTCTAAAACTTTATATACTGGATAGCGAAATCGAAACAAAATCGGCTTTAAAGGCAAAAATAGCTCTACGATGTTTTCCAGAAACTCTGTAAGATATTTACTTTTTTTTCCTAGTCACGGATGCTGCTGTAAATTGAAGAGAGATAGTATTAGTCAAAATAATGAATAAATATATTAATAAAGATGAAATAGAAATTAAGAGAAAAAAAATGTATTTATCCATGAGTAATTTCTGTGGAGAAGTTCCCCTTTCCAGGCTCCTTGGTGCACATTGCAGCAGTTATGCAAGGCGTAGAAATCAGAATAAGGAACCGTAGTTCTTATAAGATATATAATAAAAATTGTTTTTTAATAATTATATATCGACATATTTTTTTGTTTGTTAACTTTTAATCATTAATTCACAATTTTTTTTTTCTAATATTATGAAATAAGGGTTATCAATAACCATTTTGATTCTTCTCAATAATAAGAGTTATTTTCGATTGATTTTTATTTTATTGGTTATCCTTTAACCATTATTCATTAATTTCTTCTTTCTGGTTATAAAATCTGACCCTTCTCTTTCAGCAGAAATAATTATCTGCAGATATTAAGCAATACACAAAAAAATAATTAATAGGAAACGCTAAAATTTCAGCACTAAGATTGCACTTAGTTCATTCAGATCCCAAACTTACCCACTTTTTTACAGAAAAATGTATTAATAATATAAAAAAAAACCAATAAACTAAATATGAAAATAACAACTTTGATCTTTTCTTCCACGAACGATTTTAAAGTTACAGCACAATTAAATACAAATATCTGACCTGCATATAATTAATGTATTCTACTGTACATCTGTAATTTATCTTTGCTTACAGTTTCAATATTTTATCAGTATTGCTGATTTGCATAATGAGTCTTTTCTGTATTTTCTTACTATTAATGGTACTAACATATTTTCTCTGATATTTCTGAAATTGACTGCAAAAAATTACATTGACGCTACCTATAAAAATATTAGTGATAAACGCAGAATCACAGATTATTGAAATATTAAAGTGCAGAAAAGGAGTCGACATTTCATTGATCATCACTAGTTGTTTTGCAATAGAACCCTTATAGATAGGCAGGCGGCCGTCATAAATCTCATCTCATCGAAAAAAATGAAAAATTCATATATATAACATTAGTTAGTACTAAGATATTTGAAGACAGCGCCCCTTGGTTGCCTGGGCTGGGTCAGTCATGATGTTGAGAAAAAGCTTCACTTCCAGTCAGTTTTTTATGCATTTTCATCTCACCGAAGAAATGGAAAATAAATATACCAGTTTGTAGGGCTCGGCGAGTACTACTCGAAAAATATAGGTTGCCTCATGGAAAGTCGCCACAACCTCCCGCAGCCTACTTTAATAAAAATCGTTTTTAATTTATTTATCAATGAAATGGAAATTTTTGACATGGAATTAAATACAAACAACTTCCTCACATTAAATTTATAGGGCTGCCAACCTCTTACCTGGGCACAACCAGGCAAGGCAGTCTCACCTTAAAGGTATGTGCATTGTCATGTCCCATTGTCCCATGGCATGATATTATAAATCAGAATCGAAATTATATCATATTTTTTCTTCATTTCTTAACTTACTACATAATCTAGTCTTAATTATTTTTTATTTATTCCGGAGTGTTTAGTCTACATATGTGCATAACGAAAATGCATACGGGTCGAATTGACAATTGCCTAATTTTTATAGTAGGTTAAAAACATCTAAGGAAGAATAGTTATACTAAATCTATTCGCTTGGTCCCAGGTATCAAGTACACAGGTGTAAAAATATCATAATGCTTAGGAAATATCTAGAAAGAGAGTTTTATATTAGGTATACACATAACTTGATTTGAATAGATGCCCACTGAGTAAGGCTGTTTACACACATGACGGCAGAAGCGGTGCTATGTCACTAAATTGCTATATTTTTATATTGCCGTGCCGGTGTATATGTACTACGGTACGACAACGATATCGCCGTCGTGTGTGCAAACAGCCTAAGTGATTAAGATTACGCTAAGAAAACATCAAGGACGAACTGCATTTTAAGAAGCATCTTGTCGACGCCATCTCATTGCGCATTACGTAGTACCGGTAAGAGAATCTAGTTTCGACGCTCCAGTGATTTACATTGATTTTAAATTGAAAGTTAAGTTAAAGTTTTGTTATCATTTTAATAAATTGGATAATTGTTTCCTTTGTGGTGGAAGTGAAAAAGTGAAAAAGTTTTGCGGTGATACTTTGAATAAGTGTATAAACGTGATTAATTTTCGGAAAAATAAAGGCTTTAAGTATGGCGATATTGAGCTTTCTTCAGACCCTGTCGAACCTCTTGTTTATCATTTGGAATGCTACAAAAAAGTAACTAGTCTAAAGAGCCTAAATTTCATAGCATTTTTATAAATGTAGGTGCCTTCCACATTCAAATGGCTCTAATGGATATTTATTTGGGGATGAAATTATTTAAATAAACCACCGAAATAATATAAAAACCACTACTTTACTCTATATACTTTATACAATTACGCCGCGTTCTTAACCTATCGAAGGTTTACTCAAAACTCGACATTCCTAAAACTCAGGCTGCACCGGAACCTTCCCAATCTTTTCGCGATACTGGCACTCACCTACTTTCATTGCATTGCTTAATTCATTTTTGTTGATTTGTGATTTCAACAATTAGGCATCGATACATTAGAAGTCGCTTCCTAGTGGCAACATAATTGTGTGACCATTATTTATCTAGGTTGCGTGTACTTGTTTTGTAATATTCGATCGACCTCTTAAACTGATTTACATCATACATTAATTTCGTATTTATTTCTGATACATTGTTTACATCACATGGCTTTTTTTAAGGCTATTGGAAAATATATTGATTCCTGTGGAATTACTGACATATTAGTACAGTCCGGTGTTTTAGCAGAAGGATCAGTCAATGGCTTCGTGAGTAGTAAACACTTTAACAGATGCAAAAGAATTCATCCCCTATTGCCAAGTGTACTCCAAAATTTAAACATTGAACCATTTATGTATACTAAGGAAATCGATTCAGAAAAATTAATACAAGATTTAAAATATATACAAGACAATCCTTTTGAGTGTAATCAAATCTGAATATACCACCATCATTTCAAGAAATGGTAAATGATTATGAAACTTTTGTTAAAGAAACTTTACGTGGTTCTCCGGGTAAAACCGCTAAATATTATATGCAGTATATTGAATTCATTAACATTTATTTAAGATTTTCAGGGCGTATTAGAACCAATGATTGTGATTTATATATAGACACTTTATTTGATATGGCTAATTTGTTTTTCGCATTCAATCAGCCCACTTATTCTAGGTAGATATTACAGTATTATTGTGACTTAATTGATTTAAAAATAAAAAGTCAACATTATTGGATGAATTTAGAAGAGGGGCTTTCGGTACTAAAAGGACATCTAGTAACCTAACTAGAATTTCTGTTGATCTTAGACTGGAACAAACTATTAATGCCGATACTGCTAGCCTCTAATAGGTGTCAGTCATTTCAGCAATTCAGTATCTGCCCGGCAGCGTTGGGCGCTAAGCCACAGCATGCGTACTAAAATTATTTCCAGAATGCTTGAAGAATTGCATATTACTTGCAGAGATGACACTACTCACGAATTGGAAACTCACAGGATTAATAAAGATAGAACAGCTGTAGCAAATATAATATTAAGTATAAAAGAAAACATGAATCCTTTTGATAGAAGCATAGACAATGAAAATTTATTTAACGTAACAACAGGCAGAGCAGTATCAGACGAAACGCTTTTTTCTGTTTAATGTTATGTCTATAAGCGAAGACAAAAAAAATTAATTCATTGGAGAATGTAATTTAGATGCGCAAAGGTTTGAAAAGGCTATTACGCGCCACACTATACGCAATTTTTCGTCAGAAGGCATTAAAAAACTCAAATAAGTCGCGATGGGAAACGAAAATTTTTACTAAAACTGGAACGCGATATATTCGGTAGGCTATTAGCAAATGCGTTAAAAAAAATAGACATGGAACATTGCCTGTCATTTCCTTTATCGTCCGGACCTCCAGCTCTATTTCATTGTACAGGAGAAATGTTTAAAACGAATAAGTCCAAATTGGCGCATAAAATTAAATGTTTTATTGAATTTGCAACACCCACTCAAATAGATACAAAAATAATTGACGGATTTTATTTCTTATATAAATTAGGACCATCACTCCCTTTCGGTAAAATAGCTGAATTTATTTAAAAAAAAAAAAAAATTTGTTACACTAATGCTTCACAAATTCATATTATATTTGACCGATATAAAAAATATAGAGCGGTATAATAGAGAAGAGGTTGATATCCCGTACGAGAATGTAGAATCGTCTCAAGTAGGACCGAATGAATTTATGAAAAGATTAAGAAATAAAACTTTAAGGAGGCTTTGGTCATATTTGTATCCGAGCAATGGCAGAACAAAGATCTGGCACTAATACTAGGTACGATGAAAGTTTTTATAACAGTTGAAGAAAAGTATTTTTCATTCATTGCAGAATATGAAAGCTTTATAAAAACTGAAGAAAATGATTTTATGTGTTATTACGAGGAGGCTGAATGATATGTCATATTAATAAATGTGAAAAATCATCAAAAATTATGCTCAAAGCCTCTGACAATGACGTTTTAATAATATTATTAGGTAATATGAACAAATTAGTCGATTTTGAAGTTTGGTTGTCAACGTCTAGTCCAAAATATGCTGATGTAAATTATATAAATTTCACAGCCTTAGCGCAAATACTTGGTTACGAAATTTGTCGCTCTTTACCTGCCTTCCATGCATTTACAGGCTGTGATTATACAGCTAGTTTTTGTAGGAAAGGAAAGGTAAAGGGATATCAATTACTTTAAAAATTTATTAATATACAAACTGTTTTCGCAATATTAAATGATCCTACCAATATTGAAAATGAGGCGAAAAATAAAATTATTGAAAAATTCACTTGTGCATTATATGGCGTTACACATTGTTCTTCAGTAAATCTAGCGTGATTAATAATTTTCGAAAAGCAATTTTCTAGTAAATTCACAACAGAAAATTTTATGAGAGATGTAAAAAGGTTCAATTCGAGCCTGATTCCACCCTGATGGAAATCTTTAAAACTAAAAATTTTACGGACTATATACGCTACGTCGATGTGGGAAAATGCAACAGATATTCGTTGTGTTAAATTAGATGCAGAGCAGTGTGGTTGGATATTAAGCGACGGCATGCTTCAGCCGCTTTGGTTCGAAGGAGATCCATAACAGGGCCGGCTGTGGGTTTTGCGGGCCTCGGGAAAATATTATACGCGGGGCCCCCTCCCAAAAAGGAAAAAATAATACATGAACATAATTTTATCAATTTATTTAATGAAATATTTATATCTTCAATATATTCAAAAACATATATATATAAGCATAATATTTTTTATTCCTATTTCGTACAAAGTTTTTTTACTGCTAATTCCTCGATAATATCATCAACATTTATCTGTTTTGTTATTTCCTGCTCTATTGACAACATAGCCACCCCCTCTAACCTATCTTGTTGCATGGTTGATCTTAAATAATTTTTAATTAAATTTAATTTGGAAAAACTGCGTTCGGCGGAAGCTACTGAAACAGGCGTTGTTAGCATAATTCTCAATGCTATATATGTATTGGGATATACATCGTCTATATTATCTTTGCAAATTTGTTTCAGGCAATCTAATGGAGTTGTATTCTCTTGAATAATTTGTGACAACAATTTTAACACATGAAATAAATTGTAACCATCAATATCAGCATTTTCGCCATCTTGAAGAAATAGATGAAGATCGTTGCAATATTTTTATAACTCATCATCGTTTTTATTTGTTTTAAATTCCAATGTTGTGTAAAAAACCAAATACATCATTATAACGAGTATTACTGTTGAAATCTTTCATCCAGAGCAACAATAGCATAATCTACAATTTTTAAAAAAATAGTCCACTTTAAATAACTGTTTTGCATTGTTTCCAATGTCGTCACTGTTTTCATATGTATACATTTTTTGTTTTTTGGAAATACGTTTCGTTTTAAATTCTGGTGATATATTTACACTACTACATATTTCACCACTACTAATTATTGCATCTTCAAGCCCAGAATTTCTGTAACTTTTAAAAAAGTTTAAAAGTTGTTTTAGGTGCTCTAAAACTACAGAAATTTGTATTCCATGTTTTTGAGAATTTTGCTTGTAATATTGACTTTATTTAGTATTTCATACCAAATCACCAAACTCATTACAAATTCAAATGACATAATGTGTTTAATTATTGACAAAACTTCTACTTTTAAAACACTGGCAACGACAGTAGATACTTCTTCCAATGCAGCTATCACACCGGGGAATTGCAATTCAGACGACGTCCAACAATCCCCAAGAATTAAATTTAAATTATGAGAAGTGCACGGCAAATAAAAAGCACGAGGATTTTCTTCCCTAATTAACGCTTGGACACCCCGATTATTTCCTTTCATGTTGGTACCGTTATCATAAGATTGACCTCGGCAATTTGACAACAATAAATCCTGTTTCGAAAATTCATTCTTAATAGACTCTGTTAAACCGTTACCAGTTGTATTGTTGACAGCTATGAAATTAATAAAATGTTCGACAATTTCAACATTTTCATGTTTTCTATTTGCGATACGAATTACTATATTTAACAGACATTTGTTCCAAGTGACTAATATCAGGGGTACAGTCTAGAATGACGGAATAATTCTTAGCTCGTTTAATTTTGTTTATTATAGTTTTCTTTACTTTCGAAGCAAGAGCACAAATAATTTCGTTTTGAAATATATGGTTGAGGAAAAGCTTACGATTATTTTTATTGACAAAACTGTTTATATGTTCATTTAAAACTGCATCAAATTTAGCCAGTAATTCTATCAACCCGAGAAAATTGCCGTTTCGGGGTTCATAAAGTTTATTTGAATTTCCACGAAAAGCCAGATTTCTATTTGTTAAAAAAAGAATTATTTCTACTATTCTTTTTAAACATTTTTGTCATTAGGTTAACTTTGGCACAGCGACATTACATTGATTACTCAGCGGAGAATTTTTGTTTGGTCATTTGGTTAACATAAATTTTTTAAAATAATTTTGTTAAGAAAGGTATAAAAATTTTATTACAGTTCGGAAGATAAGAAAGCAAGCTTAAGATTATCAGAACTCCATTTTTCTGTATGAATAGTAGTTTAGGGCGGAGGAGCTATTCAAATCAAACTTTTGTCAGTTTTACATAAGAACACTGCAAATATTTTAGAATGTAAGGACTCCGTTGGGCCTCGCATGTGGTAGGGACGGAGTTTGTTTCATGGCTTGTGAAGTATTCTCGAGGGCTTTGGCACAGGGTATAAAACACATTCGTTTGCATTTGCAACACGTACAAATTTAATCAAAAACAACCTTAACAAGCGAGATGTTAATGCAGGAAAAGACCTGCGTTAACATCCGAAAACTTGTCCTAGCTACTAATAGTTGTTAGAAATATGAAAGCGCGGGGCCCCTTTAAGCGCGGGGCCTCGGGAAAAATCCCCGAAGTCCCGACCTCTGAGCCGGCCCTGATCCATAACCCCAATTATGGTCGAAGATATTATAATTGACTCTAACAATGACGAGGATGCGTTTATATATGTTTAGAATTAAGTATGTTGTTACTATGTTTAATTACAGCAAAAAATATTTAAAACTAAATTATGCAGCATTATTGATAAGTAATTTTTGTATATAAAATAATAAAGATAATCTAATAATATAACTTCGATTTTAATTTATTATGTCATGCGACGGTGTTGCACTTTTCTATATTAATTTGAAGTGAGGGCAACCTTTTGTATTTAATTCCATGTCAAAAATTTCCATTTCAACGAAGAGATGCCTCTTAAAATACAGTTCGTCCTTGATGTTTTCTTAGCGTTATCTTAATCACTTAGGCTGTTTGCACACACGACGGCGATGTCGTTGTCGTACCGTAATACATATAAAATATGTAGAAAGAAATCAGCTGATTGCACATATGACGGCACCGGCACCGGGACGGCAATATAAAAATATAGTAATGTAATGACCTAGCACCGTTTCTACCGTCGTGTGTTTAAACAGCCTTACACAATGGGCATCTGTTCAAATCAAGTTATGTGTATACCTACTATACCTTTAATATAAAACTCTCTTTCTAGATATTTCCTTAGCATTATGATATTTTTACACCTGTGTGATATCTGGGACCAAGTGAATAGATTTAGTATGACTATTCTTCTTTAGTTGTTTTACCTACTATAAAAATTAGGCAATTGTCAATTCGACCCGTATGCATCTTCGTTATGTACATATGTAGACAAAACACTCCGGAATAAATAAAAAATAATTAAGACTAAATAATGTAGTAAGTTAAGATATTGTTACAAAAAGGCCCACTTACCACGCTGTTGTCGCAAAAGAAAAAAAAAAAAAAAACGCTTTTCCGGCCATACTCGCAAAACCTTCAGTACTACGAGCGATAACACTCGGGAACATATGCCCATCTATCTAAAAGTTCTTTCAGTATTGTCGAAATGATAACTAAGCTCCAGTGCTTCTGTAGATTCCTCTGCAGGCGTAATCTTAGATACGGTGAGAAGGAAATGTGTGCTGGGGGAGACCCGATTATGGAACTATTGCACAAACCACAATAAAGGCCTCAATCTTGTAGAGAGCCCCATATCTCAACAGCTTTAAGGTTAACTCCCCAAAACCTATAAAATGTCGCACTTGGAACCAGTTGTCCTGATCCCAACAAACTAATTTTGTAAACGATAATCGCAACATAAAAGCAAAGTTAGAACTTGACTTGTTAATCTGTCAGATAACGCATATCGAAGAATCAACCTCGAACACATCGAGAAATATTAAATCGATTCTGAAACCAGCATTGAAGTCATGTGAATTAAAGTAGCAAAATTAATAACTTTGACAGGTGTTATCTCCTTACGAGAAACACAATTAAATAAGTAAAATGAATCATGCAACTATAACGTAATAATTCTTTCACGATAAATTTCATTAAACAAGCAAAATGAACTATGTTTTGAAGTCATGTAATTTAAGTTGCAAAATGAATAACTTTGAGATGTGTTATCTCCATACGAGAAACACAATTAAATAAGTAAAGTGAATCAGGCAACTATCACGTAATAATTCTTTCACGATAAATTTCATTAAACAAGCAAAATCAACTTTGTTTTGAAGTCATGTAATTTAAGTTACAAATGAATAACTTTGAGATGTGTTATCTTCATACGAGAAACACAATTAAATAAGTAAAATGAATCAGGCAACTATCACGTAATAATTCTTTCACGATAAATTTCATTAAACAAGCAAAATCAACTTTGTTTTGAAGTCATGTAATTTAAGTTGCAAAATGAATAACTTTGACATGTGTTATCTCCATACGAGAAACACAATTAAATAAGTAAAATGAATCATGCAACTATCACGTAATAACTCTGTCACGATAAATTTCATTAAACAAGCAGAATGAACTATGTTTTTGAAGTCATGTAAATTAAAGTAGCAAAATTAATAACTTTGACAGGTGTTATCTCCATACGACAAACACAATTAAATAAGTAAAATGAATTAGGCAACTATCACGTAATAATTCTTTCACGATAAATTTCATTAAACAAGCAAAATGAACTTTGTTTTGAAGTCATGTAATTTAAGTTGCAAAATGAATAACTTTGACAGGTGTTATCTCCATACGAGAAACACAATTAAATAAGTAAAATGAATCACGCAACTATAACGTAATAATTCTTTCACGATAAATTTCATTAAACAAGCAAAATGAACTTTGTTTTGAAGTCATGTAATTTAAGTTGCAAAATGAATAACTTTGAGATGTGTTATCTCCATACGAGAAACACAATTAAATAAGTAAAATGAATCAGGCAACTATCACGTAATAATTCTTTCACGATAAATTTCATTAAACAAGCAAAATGAACTTTGTTTTGAAGTCATGTAATTTAAGTTGCAAATGAATAACTTTGAGATGTGTTATCTTCATACGAGAAACACAATTAAATAAGTAAAATGAATCAGGCAACTATCACGTAATAATTCTTTCACGATAAATTTCATTAAACAAGCAAAATGAACTTTGTTTTGAAGTCATGTAATTTAAGTTGCAAAATGAATAACTTTGAGATGTGTTATCTCCATACGAGAAACACAATTAAATAAGTAAAATGAATCATGCAACTATCACGTAATAACTCTGTCACGATAAATTTCATTAAACAAGCAGAATGAACTATGTTTTTGAAGTCATGTAAATTAAAGTAGCAAAATTAATAACTTTGACAGGTGTTATCTCCATACGAGAAACACAATTAAATAAGTAAAATGAATTAGGCAACTATCACGTAATAATTCTTTCACGATAAATTTCATTAAACAAGCAAAATGAACTTTGTTTTGAAGTCATGTAATTTAAGTTGCAAAATGAATAACTTTGACATGTGTTATCTCCATACGAGAAACACAATTAAATAAGTAAAATGAATCATGCAACTATCACGTAATAACTCTGTCACGATAAATTTCATTAAACAAGTAGAATGAACTATGTTTTTGAAGTCATGTAAATTAAAGTAGCAAAATTAATAACTTTGACAGGTGGTATCTCCATACGAGAAACACAATTAAATAAGTAAAATGAATTAGGCAACTATCACGTAATAATTCTTTCACGATAAATTTCATTAAACAAGCAAAATGAACTTTGTTTTGAAGTCATGTAATTTAAGTTGCAAAATGAATAACTTTGACATGTGTTATCTCCATACGAGTACACAATTAAATAAGTAAAATGAATCATGCAACTATCACGTAATAATTTTGTCACGATAAATTTCATTAAACAAGCAAAATGAACTTTGTTTTGAAGTCATGTAATTTAAGTTGCAAAATGAATAACTTTGACATGTGTTATCTCCATACGAGAAACACAATTAAATAAGTAGAATGAATCATACAACTATAACGTAATAATTCTTTCACGATAAATGTCATTAAACAAGCAAAATCAACTTTGTTTTGAAGTCATGTAATTTAAGTTGCAAAATGAATAACTTTGACATGTGTTATCTCCATACGAGAAACACAATTAAATAAGTAAAATGAATCATGCAACTATCACGTAATAACTCTGTCACGATAAATTTCATTAAACAAGCAGAATGAACTATGTTTTTGAAGTCATGTAAATTAAAGTAGCAAAATTAATAACTTTGACAGGTGTTATCTCCATACGAGAAACACAATTAAATAAGTAAAATGAATTAGGCAACTATCACGTAATAATTCTTTCACGATAAATTTCATTAAACAAGCAAAATGAACTTTGTTTTGAAGTCATGTAATTTAAGTTGCAAAATGAATAACTTTGACATGTGTTATCTCCATACGAGTACACAATTAAATAAGTAAAATGAATCATGCAACTATCACGTAATAATTTTGTCACGATAAATTTCATTAAACAAGCAAAATGAACTATGTTTTTGAAGTCATGTAAATTAAAGTAGCAAAATTAATAACTTTGACAGGTGTTATCTCCATACGAGAAACACAATTAAATAAGTAAAATGAATCATGCAACTATCACGTAATAATTCTGTCACGATAAATTTCATTAAACAAGCAAAATGAACTATGTTTTTGAAGTCATGTAAATTAAAGTAGCAAAATTAATAACTTTGACAGGTGGTATCTCCTTACGAGAAACACAATTAAATAAGTAGAATGAATCATGCAACTATAACGTAATAATTCTTTCACGATAAATGTCATTAAACAAGCAAAATCAACTTTGTTTTGAAGTCATGTAATTTAAGTTGCAAAATGAATAACTTTGACATGTGTTATCTCCATACGAGAAACACAATTAAATAAGTAAAATGAATCATGCAACTATCACGTAATAACTCTGTCACGATAAATTTCATTAAACAAGCAGAATGAACTATGTTTTTGAAGTCATGTAAATTAAAGTAGCAAAATTAATTACTTTGGCAGGTGTTATCTCCTTATGAGAAACACAATTAAATAAGTAGAATGAATCATGTAACTATAACGTAATAATTCTTTCACGATAAATGTCATTAGATAGGCAAAATGAACTTCGTTTTTGAAGCAATGTAATTTAAACCGAAAAATGAATAACTTTGGCAGGTGTTATCTCCATACGAGAAACACAATTAAATAAGTAAAAGGTAGCAGCACTTACGAAACGACCTAGGAGAGGTCGTCATACTGGCTGCGGTGAGTGATGGGTTAGTCTAGTACAAAAAGGTGGTTCCAAAGTTTTCGCGCGCAAGGAGAAGTGATAAAAGGGCGGCTACGATCCGGCTTGGGTCTCTTGGAGATCGTTTCCTGTGGAGTAAAGACGCTGAGATCAGAGCGACAAGTATCCAGCCCATATATTGAGGTGTTGATTTTGTAAAACCACACGTCTGTGCCAGAGACTAGAAAAACGTAACCGATATTTTGCGAAGCCTATTTCGCCCAATTGTACTGTGGAACTCATCGAATAGGACGTCCGCACTAGAACCACGAAAAACACAGCAACCATTCTTAGAAGTTTTATTTCGCCGTCCGAGTGTTTTTGGACTTACGTCAAAAGGGACGCCCACGCCAGAACTTAAAAGATTCCGGAGAACTTTTCCTAGAAGGACGCAGATGGGTCGAAAGAAAGCAACCAAGAGGGACATTAAAACGAAAGGGAACCACCGATAACTGCGTGCGGAAGTACCCAGCCAGCGTGGTAGATGTTAAGTGCGGTCCGCCGAAACCACCTCGACAGCCTGTACCGGAGGATCCTAAAGAAGAATAAAAATTTAAGTTTTTATTTATTCCGGACTGGAATCGAACCTACACTTTTAGAATCGGTCAATGATGGAGAATTGAAGAATTTTAAGAATTTTTATTTTTAACGATTCCAAATCAAATTATAAATACAAGAAGAAAAAACAACCGTCTCATCCGGGGTTTGAAACCGGGACCTTCCGCTTGCCGGGCGACTGCTCTTACCACTGAGCTAACGAGACAGATGATTTTCCCTCTTGCATTTATCAATTTGTAATTAGCCTACTAAGCCACGTTGCTTTCAGCTGGCATTAACCAGTAACGATGATAGCGCACAAATAAATTGTAAATTCATTTTTTATTTATTCCGGACTGGAATCGAACCTACACTTTTAGAATCGGTCAATGATGGAGAATTGAAGAATTTTAAGAATTTTTATTTTTGTAAGGATTTTACTGAAGTTAAGATGTCTAAAAAAAGTTTTTTTATAAAATATATTTCGGCCACTACTTTTTATGACAAGCAAAAATACCCTTTAAAACATTGCTGTCAACCATAACAGAGGGTGAACTTTCGGCGGCTGCAACTAAGAAAACATTTGGTTCTGAAACCAAAAAAAAAGAAAAAAAATTAACTAGAAGAATCCGACCAAAAGAGTAAATTACATACCTGTATTATTATTATTACTTCCTTGCACCAGTGAAATAACTTCTACAGAAGATGTAGTATGTAGTTGATCACTCTCATTGGACACTTCTTGTCCTGAGAAAATATCCTCAGTTTCATTTTCTTCATTTGGTTCATATACGTAATTACCATCTCTAAGCGGGTATTGGAAGAATGGCTCAAGATGGCCAATTACATAAGAAGATAATATCAGTACTTTTTACAATGAAAGTATCTGGAAAATGGTGCTTCCTCTTGATAGAATGTTGTCTGGAGGTAGAGTGAAAAATATATATCCATTAGCAATTATTTTACTAACTTGTTTATTTTTATAAATCGTTTTTATTGTAAAATTATTGCTTTCCATTTTTTTCACAGATTGCAAAATACTTCTCTCTATAGTTCGGTTAAATACTTGTTCTAACGGTAGTCGACCAGCATGTATCATTTCCTTAATAGTCTTAAGTTGATTCTCGAATTTAAATGTGCTTGTATTCTCTAACGAACCATATTTTAAAACGTCTGAAGGTAAGTGAAGCAGATTATGGATATTATAAGTTAAATTTCCTTTTCCATATAAATACGGAAAACACTGAACGAAGTTTTTTTGTACAATCATATTTATCCAAAAGTATACGCATAGCACAAAATAGCTTCAAAAAATGTTTATACTTTTCTTCATCCAGAATGTCTTTCATAATTACAATTCCCGTATATAGTAAAAACAGTCTGAATTCTGTCGCTTTCCAAGATTCCAACTCATGAAAATCTCTCGGTTTTCTGTGGAATTCTGAAATAGTTTCTCTATTTATTGCATTAATTCGAGTTGTTATTTCTCTTCTTTGAATTTTACTCAATCCACTATGTGAGTTGCCATGTCCTTCAAAAAGATTTCTTTTAGGTTTTACCCACAAATGAAGAAGTTGTCTCATAGCTCCAAGGCAAACCAGATGCATATAATCTAGGGAAAACTGCGAGACACATCCAATTTCCATGGTTGCAAACGGGTGAATAACAGTCGATTTATGGTGTTCTGGTTGTGCGATGTTAGCGAAGTCACTATCGGTTCTAGCTTTTGCCTCGTATTCTGGAAAAATTAAACGCTTTTGGAAATATTCACCCTTTTGAACACATTTAGTGCAGCCGTAAAATCCATTATGACATTTTATATTCAAAATAAAGGCCCGAGCTGCTGCATCGCAAATAAATTAATGGATATTTAGTGCGTATCCTTTTCCATCGAACACAAATGGTTTACATAAAACTTCTATAATGCCTTCCACAAAATCAGTTAGAATATCGAAATTGTTTGCTGGCTTCGATTTCCCGTGGAAGCAACCAACTATCATAACATCAGAAAATCCTAAAATGTTTACTAAAATGGGCCAAAGCTCACTCTTCCCATTCTTTGTTAAGGGAAGACCGTCAATGCCAAACTGCAACTCAAAAGACGTTGTATTCTCTGGAATATTACTTTTATAGCAGAAATCAGTTAAACAGTTAGCAATCCCGTAGTGAAAGTATTTTCCATTTCCAAGTATCTTCACTTCACTTTTTCGTAGAGTTTGCCTTAACGACCTAATATCCGTACGTAACAGAGGATGAATTTCTTTTAATAATTTCACCAAACAATTTGCAGCTATAGTTGAAATATTATAATCGCTAAACCATTTTGCTAATTTATCCTCAAACGAAATTATTTTTGGTTCTACACTTTCTTCATAATCAGCACCAAATTTACTCTCATTACAGTTCAAATCAACTTTTTCTTGTATTTCTTCACGGCACTTATCACTAAAGTCAACGTCACTCTTTTTTCTTTTACTTTGAAATAGTTCTTCCACTTCTTTCCCAATTCTTTTATTAATACTTTGCCTGGACATGATTGACTTACCAAAAAAATGCTGAGGAAATATGAGATGACATAACTCAAAATTGTAACGTAATACATTTTAAAGAAACGTTAAGAAAAAGATAAGAAAACGTTAATTTTATATTAAATTTTAATTTAGGAATAAATGGCAAGAAAACGATAAGAAATTGTTAACTTTGCATTGAATTTTTTTTAAAATAATGCCTTTGTTCGCGATAAGAAAAACAGAGAAAAACGATGAAAAAACGTTAGAATATTAGATTCCATACTTATGCCTAAGAATTCTCCAACTAATTCGATTTCCCCAGTTCACGTTTTTTTACCGAATTTTCGTTGGCGGTAAGCCCTCTCGTTTTATGTTCACTGGGTATAGTTTTCGAGTTGCCGTTGCCCTACGTATCTGCAATTTTAGATAAGCTTAGGGATGAAAAATACTTATCCTCCCAAGACATAAAATCTGCTTTTTGGTAGATACCTTCACGAAAAAGCTCGAAAAAATACACGGCTTTTACAGTTCCAGCAAAAGTTCCTTTTCAGTTTCGCCGCATGCCATTCAACTTAACTAATTCACCAGCAACGTGGCGAAGGCTAATCGATAGAGTATTTTCAGCAGTGTTGGGAAATAAGATATTTGTTTACTTAGCTGATGTCATTACTGTGACACAGACGTTCGAAGAACACACAACAATATTAAAAGAGGTTCTGGAAAGGCTGTACCCAGCACGATTAGTGAGAAATTTCGAAAAGTGTGAATTTTGTCGACTAGAACAGAAGTAATCTTGGATATCTTGGATATGTCATAGGTGAGGCTGGCTTGCAAGTTGATCAAGAAAAAGTGCAATGCATTTTAAATATTCCGACACCAAAAATGTTTCAGTTGTAAAAAGATTTAAAGGAATGACTGTATCGTAACGAAAATTTGTCTTACCGAGCTGTTGAAGAAGAGAAAGAGTTCATGTGGTCCACTGAATGTGAGGACTCCTTCCGGAATATTGAAGAATGTCTTGTTAGTGCGCCCAGACTTTCAGCACCCTTTTTTGTTCATACGAACGCATCAGGCCATGATATGGGGGCTGTATTAACCCTACAAGTAGAGGATAAAGACGGGGTCATAATTAATTGGTGTCCCTAAGCTATTAGTTTGTGATAATTGAACTCAGTTTAGATGAAACGAATTTAGTAAGATTTATGTAGATTTGTGGGACAAAAGTTTGCTTTACTCCTTTTACCACCTATAGGCCAATCCGGCTAAAAGAACGAACCAGGAGGTCAAATTAATGCTTCGAGCACATGCAGCAGACAATCACCGACATTGGGAATCATAACTGGCTAAAATAGCCTGCGCCATCCGCATATCTGCGCACGAAGCAACGAAATTTGTTTGTTTGTATTACAGCTCCTTCTAAAGTCTTAGGAGAAGTAATAAACGAGGTTAAGCTAAGGTTGGATAAAGCAGCTGCATTAGCAAAACACGAATATGACCTACGTAAAATGTACCGGAAATTTTATCAGAATGATTTTGTATGGCGTAAAACTATGTCTTCTGAGACGCGGCACAATATTTCAATGCTAAATTAGTACCTAAGTACGCGGGAATACTTCGGGTTGTCATGGCCGTCTCGCCGTGGACTTACAAAATACAAGATACAAAGCGGAAAAGTTTCGGGATCTGGCATTCAAAAGATCTCATGGCATTTTCAACAGATCGCCCAGAAGATTAATTTTGAAAATGACGACACTAATGCATAATTTTCTTTATATTTCTTTAGTAATTACTTAGATTTCTCTGATAGTAGATATTATATAATAATTTCTTAGAATGACGAGCTATAAGTGGTGCTGAATACAAAGCAGTATTAGTCCCTCTTTTTGTGATCAATTGTAAGCTGTACGGTATGGTAAATTGAAAAGATATCTTCGAAATCTCTCCGAGGAAAGGGAGGTAATATTAGGTACTTTTTGTCTTAGTCATGGATGCTACTGTAAATTGCAGAAAAGATAGTACTAATTAAAAGAATGAATTATTAAATTAATAAAGATCAAATAGAAATTAAGTAAAAAAACTGATCTATCCATGAGTGACTTCTGCGGAGAAATTCCCTTTCCAGATCCTCGGGTGCACATCGTAACCGTTATACAGGGCATACAGATAGAACAAAAACAAAAAAAACAACAACAACATAAATCCACGACAGTCGCACGAAAAGGTCGTCCTCATGTATCTTATGGAGATGAGGTCCAACAACATAGAAGTACGAATAGAAACATCGGCAATTACCTACCAAATTCATTCATTCTACGAGTTCACGGCCATTTCGAAAGTTCAAGTTTTATCCAATAAAGAATTTCAACAAGGTGTAATATGTATTTCATTTTTTTACAACGAATTTGAGGTTATGGGCAGATATGATTGTATGCCACAAACGTTATAATTACATATCGCAAAATAATCTAAACAAATTGACTTATAACCATTAATCAGATTTATTGCTTTCCTGAATTTTTATTGCGTAACTGCTTTGAATTTTTGATTTTTATTGTTTTAGACATTTTGACATCTTTGACAAACCATGCTAGGACAATAAAAAAAAGTAAAATCATTCAATTTAAATAATTAATTCTGCAATAATTAATAAACTCATTTTTTTAAATAACATAGTTTTAGATAAATAAGGCGTGATTTAAAAACCAATAAATAGAAATAGAATGAATTTAAAAACGAAAAATAATTGTGTGTAATAAGTTAAATTTTGGTACAATATTTTAGTAAGATAATTAATTAGACTTTTTTGAATTTCACAAAAAAATTGATTTATGTTAAATTTGTTTGAAGTTACATTGAAATTTGTTAATTAAGGATGAATGAAAGCAATTAGTGAATTGTAATTTACGAATGCAGTACATCATATGTCAATTATAACTGCACTGGAACTTGGCTGTTACCTGAAATGGAAGTTGATAAAATTTCACCTTATAACTCATAAATGGGTACGCCAAATACAGAATTACATTTAATAAAACATACGGAACGAGTCAAATCATAAAGTCATACTTATGGAAAAATTATCTTTATAATTTTCTAATTTTACCGCCAAAAATTCGAATTCGGAACAACATTCGTTGGTTTTTCGTTCGTGCATTATCGACGATCACCAAAGATGCCGTACCGAGAAACAGTTTTAGCGATCAACCCGCTGAGTTAATTGCCACTAACCGAAAGTAGTGGAAAATAACGCAAAGCAATAACAGCAGCAATCCCACGAAAAAACCTGCAGGGCCCTTATTCTGCATTCTCACTCACTTATGACTGTATGAGAGAAGTCACTCTCTCGATCTCACTCACACATCATTTAGGTATTCTAGAAAACAAATGGAATGAGATGTACACTGTCAAAACATTTGAGAATACTTCCCAAGCCATGAAACAGAAATCTATATGCATGCGTTGTGAGTCCGTTTTCTTAAATGTTCTATATTGATCCTTATGGAAAAGTGCCAAACATTGAATTTATATATGCTATAGAGCTTAAACTACTATCCATACAGGAAAATAGTCTTCTATTAATCTAAAGCTTGGTTCTTTATCTTCCCAAGGGCTACACTTCCTATATACTTTACTTAACAAAATAATAAAATAGGTTTGATTTCAAAGTAACCTTAGCATTTTACGTTCAATACCTCTCAGCTGCATATTAATTGCATGTGGGTATGTGCAGCCGGAGTCCGAATCTGTTTGAGGAATCGTAGGCAATTGGTTCAAATAAATTTTTTTATATAATTTTGTTAGGAAAAGTATAAAAGTGTTATATCGATTCCAAAGCTAAGAAAGCAATTTTTCTGTACGAATAGTAGTTTAGGAGGAGCTATTCGCATCAAACACAAATGGCCGTGTAGAGTACCGTATACCCCACTCACTCACTTTCTTACAAAAATTTCACTCACTTGCGTTCCAGTATAAAGAACCACGTGGAGTCGGGTAAGTGAGTGAGAATGCAGAATAGGGGCCCGGGACACATACAGTAAACCCAAGAAAGTACGCGACATTCGCACTTTTAGTGAAGGCCTAAGCACAATTGCGTCGGCAGAGCGGAAAACGGCAGACAGCAGCGGGAAATTCGGTTGTCAAAACAGGCCGTCGAAAGATTGGGAGCACAATTGCAACCACAGGCGGTGAGCGGCGATTGTGAAAGAAGATACTGAAATTTCATTTATTCAATGTTTCGAGCGTTTTAAAAGGAGATTTTTAATAAAAGTATTTTATATTATATTGAAAGGAATGCAATGAACCAAAGAGTGAAAAAAAAACTGAAAATACAGAAATTAACTAAATTAAGCGCCTCGCAATATCAATCCAAATCACGTCTTTTTTGTCCACCAGTGTTGCCTGTCTTGCAAATCATAAATTATTCTATGATTTCGTACTTTCTCAATAAATTTTTCCTCAAAGCTCATTACTTGAAATTTACCGCGTCATGCTACCACCTCAAAAAGACAAAACTGAATGCAAAATCAATTTCATTCGATTAATTTTGTTAGTAACACTGCAGCGACGACCGCAAAATTAGAATTTGATCAATCTCGACGGCAACATCGTTGCCCGCTTACCGTCGTTCGCCTTAATTTGGTGCATTCGGATAAGACGCTGTGCTTTAAGAAGTTTGACAGCGGAATTTCGTCGTCGTTCTCCGTCTGCAACTTGACTTTGTTTCCGTAGAAAAAGATAAAAGTAGGACACTACGAAGACTATTTCTCTTCTGCTTACGATATCAAGTCGAATCTACACGTCAACACGAAAATTAAGTGCATTTGTCCGAGGTTGAGGATTCTTTAAAGAAATAGGAAGCGAAACAAAATCAAAACAAGCCACAAGTCTGGAGCCGCGTCAAAAGAGATAAGTGACAAATTAGGGAGTGTTCGAATAAAACACGTATAGCCCCAACATATTGATAAATGGAAAAGCCAATGCGCCTGTGAGCAGTGTTGCCAACTTAGCCACTTTGTGGCTAGATTTAGCCACTTTGTGGCTAGATTTAGCCACTTTTTAAAACATTTTGCAACATTTTTTTTACTTTTAGCTATTAGCCACTTTTTTAGCTACTTTTACATTTTTAATAACTTTTCCTTGTTTCTACCCAGGGCTTACACTTTTTAAAAAAATTCAAACAATATTATGCACGTGTAATAATATTTGTACATACATGGGAAAGAAACGAAAACGTAGACTTCAAACTAGACGGATGCCGAAAGCACGCTTTATTTGAACTCTGTATTGAGCTGTGTGTAGCAAAAAATGTGTGAAATCAGTATTGTAAGGGAAGTTTTAGATACACCACAATTTTTTCCACGAAGGTCAAATGCTGGGTTGAGTTAAGGTGAAATAAATCAAGGAGCATAAAATTTTATTTTGCATACACGTGAATGAACTGGTTTTCAAATCGACCGAATCTGCATATACACGTAGTAATATGTGCACCCAAGTCGAATGAAATATTGCAATTGCAACTGCTTAGCATTTAGAATATATAACGTAGTGTGAGAGCATACGTGCAGGTCAGCTAGAAGAATTCATGAAGGAGCAGTCAAGTTATTCTAACATGTGTGCAAACTTGTTGAAACTATATGCTGCCATTGATTTTTCATCGATTTTCCCACTTGTCATTTGCCTTTTTTGTACTAGCATCTAATTTGCTCTGCATTTTCCATCCCCCGAGTTACGCTTTTGAGATATTATATTGTTGCGAGCGTGGCCTTTGGTTCATTATTTAAAACACAATATTAAATATTTAATATACAAGTTCTTTATTTCACTCTAATCTTGTACAATTCTCAAACTTTCAATTAATCAACTCAACTTTAATTATCGCTTAATACTGTACTTTCAATTATCGCAGTCTAATTACAACACTTTCGCACGTTTATTACTTTCGCTTGTTAACACGGCAACGTCTAAGACAAGACTCTTTCTCTGGCGGTGACATCTGTTATATTTATACCCTAAAAACTCTCCAGATTATTCTGGAGTGTTCTATTCCAGAACCTTCTTCTCTATTCTATTCATTCTATTCCTGAACATTCTCGAAGATTCCTTCACCGATTCTCCAAACCTGAAGTTGTTTACTCTCCATTGCCAGTAGATGTCACCAGTTGTCTCTTTCTATTGCACGTAACACTGCCCCCTTCTTAAATTTGTTCGTCCCGAATAACAGGTGGTCCACGGTCTTGATCCTTGTAGTATTGACACAAGCGGTCCAAATAAACAATTTTACGCTTGCCTCTTGTGCCATGGTGAATCCTGTACACCACGTCATTAATTCTAGTTACTACTGAATACGGTCCCTCCCACTGTTGTTGTAGTTTTGGAGAACGTCCCTTATGTCGGTTCGGGTTGTACAGCCAAACAAGATCACCTTCGTTAAATCCTGCGGAATTAGCACGTAAGTCATAGAGGGTCTTCATCCGATCAGTATTTGCTGCTAATTTCGTTCTCGTGGCCTCGTGTACATCAGCTAACTGTTGTCTAAGCTCCGATACGTAGTCTTCTGGTAAATTTTGTTCACTTCTGGGGGTACCAAATTTGAGGTCGCTAGGTAAAAGCATCTCTTTTCCAAATATGACCTTAGCTGGGGTTTGTCCGGTAGTGTTATGAATGGCTGATCTATAAGCCATTAGGAATATAGGAATATGTCGATCCCAATCGCGTTGATGATATTCAACTACTTTCTTTAGATGCTCGATCAATGTTCTGTTGGAGCGCTCTACCATGCCATCAGATTGTGGGTGTAGAGGAGTTGTTCTGGTTTTTCTTATTCCCAACATTTTACACATCTCCTGGAAAGTTCACGATTCCAAGTTCCGTCCTTGGTCCGAATGAAGTTCGTGAGGCACTCCAAACCTACTGACCCAATTCGTTATTATTTGTTCCGCAACTGTGGTTGCCTCTTGATTAGGGATTGCATAAGCTTCAGGCCATTTACTGAAATAGTCAATGGCAACTAATATATAACGGTTACCGCCATCCGTTTCTGGAAAAGGTCCAGCGATGTCTACAGCTATCCTTTCAAAGGGGGCTCCGACATTATAATTATGCATTTCTCCTTTGCTTCTGTGTTGCGGCCCTTTGCAAGCAGCACAGACAGTGCGGCACCACTCCTCCACATCTTCTCGCATATGTAGCCAATAAAACCTTTCCCGTATTTTGGAAATTGTTTTGTTCACTCCCAAATGTCCTCCAGAGGTTCCACCGTGCATTTCTTCTAGAACATCTTTGACGTTTGATGCTGGCACGACTATCTGCATTCGGAATGATTTGCCGTTAGGTGCTGCCCATGTGCGTTTTAATATACCATATTCAACATGAAGAGAGTTCCATTGAGCCCAGTAACTTTTCAGCTTCTCGCTCCGTTCCGAAATATCCTTCCAGTCTGGTCTTTCCATGTCTTCTTTCCAAGCGAGAATAGGTGAAATTTCCGGATCTTCTCGTTGTGCTGTTCTCAGGCCCTCGTTGTCCCAACCTGTAGATGGTTCCCCGGTTACCAACTGTATAGTTGCTGTTGTTTCTTTTTCTTCCACCCGGGCGCAATGTTTGCATTCAAGTTTGCATGGACGTCGTGAAAGGGCGTCTGCATTTCCATGGATACGACCTCTTCGGTGTTGGATTTCAAAATCATATGACTGGAGTCGCTCTATCTATATCGCCACTTGTCCTACAGGGTTCTTAAACTGTAGAAGCCATTTGAGTGCTGCATGGTCGGTGCGAAGGATGAATTTCTGCCCGTAGAGATATTTATGAAAATGTTTTGTTGAACTTACAATGGCAAGTAGCTCTTTTCTTGTAGCACAATAATTTTTCTCTGACTTTGAAAGTGCTTTGCTATAGTAAGCTGCTGGAACTTCTTGATCATTCTCCTCCTGCGAAAGCACTGCACCAATACCTTCATTGCTGGCATCCGTGTCTAATATAAATGTTCTTCCCAGCTTTGGATAGTGAAGTACTGGAGCTTCACAGAGCTGTTGCTTCAAATTTTCAAAACTTTCGTTGCATTTATCCGACCATATGAACGGCCCTTCCTTTTCTGTAAGTTGATGTAGGCTTCTTGCTTTATCTGCAAAACCTTTCACGAATCGCTTGTAGTAGGTAGCTAAACCAAAAAAGCTCCGTAATTGATGTTTGTCCTTTGGAACTGGCCAATTTTTGACGGCTTCTATCTTCTCTGGATCGGTTCTTACTCCTTGTGATGAAACTATGTGCCCTAAATATTTAACTCCATTTTTGAACAGAACACATTTTCTCGCACTGAGCTTCAATTTTGCATCTTTGAGTCTTTGAAGTACGTCCCGTAAGTTGTTTTTATGTTCCTTGAATGTCCTTCCGATTGCTATTATGTCATCCAAGTATACAAGACATGTTTTCCAGGTTAAACCGCGTAGAACACATTCCATTAGTCGTTCGAATGTGGCTGGAGCATTACATAACCCGAATGGCATTATTTTGAATTGCCACAAGCCACTGCCAACTGAGAAAGCAGTTTTCTCTCGGTCCTCGGGATGTATTTCCACTTGCCAGTAACCACCCTTTAAATCCAGCGTGGACAACCATTGTGCTCCGGAAAGGGTGTCGAACGTGTCATCAATCCTTGGTAATGGATAGCTATCTTTTCTCGTCACGTTATTTAGTTGGCGGTAGTCTACACAGAATCGGGTGCTGGCATCCTTTTTCCTAACCAGAACAACCGGCGATGTCCAAGGGCTGTTAGATTCCTCTATTATTCCTTGTTTCTTCATGGACTTCATCATGTCTGACACTTCTGGTTGTTTTGCTAATGGCAACCTTCGTGGTGTCTGTCGAATGGGCCTGGAATCTTCTGTATCTATCCGATGCTGGACAAGATTTGTTTTGCCATAGTCATCATCATTCATTGCAAATAATTGCGAAAATTCATCGATCACCTCTTTGGCATCGTTGTGTTGGTGTTCACTTAAGGCACTGGACGAAAGAAGTTTCTGAACCTGTTAGGGAGTAACTGGTATAGTTTTTGTCTCCTTGACATTATTACCATTATCCAAATTGACGATTTGGTAAACGGGTTCACAATTTCCAATTATAGCACCTTCTTTTAGTTGTACTTCATTTTCGGATGTGTTAAGCACTCTGACTGGTATTAATGTTGCACCTTCTGCCTTCACTAAAGTCTTGCCAACAAGGATGCTCGATGTAACTTTTGTGGGGTTAGGCTCCACCAGATAGAATCGGCAGGTCCCGATGTCATCAGTAAGCTTTGCCCATATTAGTGTCTCGGAGCATGGCGAAAGAGTAATATTTTCGCAGACCATCGTCCTTACTTTCGCAGGATGATCTGCTCCTTCTCCTAGTTTCATAGGAATTTCTATGTTCCCATATTTGAGAACCCGCTCTCCGACATCCAGATTTATTTTGTATGTGGTCATGAAGTCTATTCTAAGAATGCATTCATCCGTTATCTCTGAACCCAGGAAAGTGTGAGGAAAGAGTAGCTCACCTAGTTGAACATCTAAAGTTATTTCTCCAAACACCTGTGCTGCTGCTCCAGTTGCTGTTCTTAGTGGATATTTGGTGGTGTTGTGCAGCCATTTGTTCTTAATAAGATCTGATCTAATAATTGATCTTGAAGCTCCAGTATCGATAGTGACTGCGCAGTCATTTTTTCCTACATTTCCATATATAACAAGACTGTTATTATTTCTCTGTAACTGACCTACTTGAATGATGACTTCAGGGCTGTCGATTCCACCAACCAACTTTTGCCCCACAAAGTTGGTTTTTACTAGTTTTCCGACTGCTCAACAGGAGAGCTGATGCGACTAGTCGCTGCTTGATATCTAGTCTCTCCACGAATAGCTTGTTCCCTGGCTCGACATCTTTGGCATTCTTCTTTCCCTTCTTCTTCAGGTGATTCCCATCGTCGACGTTTTCTGCAGTCTCTTTGAAGGTGCCCTGATCTATTACAATTCCAGCATCGAAGGACACCACGTGAAGGCGTGCTCTGCGATGATTGCACTCTATTACAAGTACATTCTTTCCCTGAAATTTCTCTTATTCGTACTGCACTCCGTGAAGCTTGTCTGGCGGATTCATACGCTAATTCATAGGCTAGTGCTTCTGCTGTTGATTTCTTTCCTGCTAGCCTTAACGCTTGTTGTAAATTTTGATCTGCAATAGCGTTCACAAATGCCTCCGTCGCCACTTTATTAAGGAAATCCGCATTTACACTGGAGTATGAAAGATTCGCTAATCTTTCCACGTCAGCCTGCAATTATTGTAGTGATTCGCCGTGCTTTTGAATCCTGTTACGCAACTGTAGGCGATATACTTGCTGCATGTGTTCATCTCCGTAACGTAATTCTATCGCCTGTACTAATAAAGCGTATTGACGTTGCTTTTCAATCGGTACATTTGGTAAGAGCTCTGACGCATGAGCTCGGAGTGCTAACACCAGAGCTATAGCTTTGTCTTCATCATTCCATCCATTTACCTCTGAAGCTGCCTGGAATTGTCTCTTGAAGATATGCCATGAATTTTGTCCATCAAATATTGGAGGTTTCATTCTACCTGCGCCAGATATTTCAGCTGCTACGTTTAGAGGCTGACGATGCCTTATTCTTTTCAGATCTGGTTTAAAACTGTCAAGCTGCTCGGTGACTTTTTGTTGAGCTTCCACCACTTCCTGCTCGATTCCTTCAATTTTCAATTTCTGTTCGTCTAACGAGTTTTTCAGAAAAGTCTTCTGTTCCTCCAAACGAGTTTCTAGACAATTCTCCAGAGAGATCTTTTGTTCGTCCAAGCAGATTTCCATAGATTTCTTCTGCTCATCTAACCGAGATTCCAAAGAATTCTTTTGTTCCTCAAAAGCATCTTTCTGCTCGTCCAGACGGGTTTCCATAGATTTCTTTTGCTCATCTAAACGGGATTCCAGAAAATTGCTTTGCTCCTCGAGAGAATTCTTTTGTTTCTCAAAAGCATTCTTTTGCTCGTCCAGACGGGTTTCCATAGATTTCTTTTGTTCCTCGAGAGTATTCTTTTGTTCATCAAAACGGGCTTCCATTTTGCTCATTAAAGTACTCAATAGCTGTTCCATTTTCATCGCAGGCTCTTCTTCAACTTCGGTTTTTTCTAAGTTCTCTTCAAAAACAAATGTTTCAGGATCCTTTCCTTCCTCTATCAAAGCTTGTCTGAGTCGCTCGACTAGCACTTTCTTTGCACCTGTCGTTTGTAATGACCGGTTCCCTAGCTCTACTTTCAAATCCGGTGTTCGAAGCTCCTCGACTTTGCGCCCCATTACTTTAGTAATTCACTTATAGTTGAATATAAATTATTTTCCAGAACTATCAAAATTTAACACAATTTCACAAAACTGATCACACTTTGAATTTTTAAGTCAATTGCCACCACTTTATTTCGCGAATTTATTTCACTTCTGAACCAGTTGTTGCGAGCGTGGCCTTTGGTTCGTTATTTAAAACACAATATTAAATATTTAATATACAAGTTCTTTATTTCTCTCTAATCTTATACAATTCACAAACTTTCAATTAATCAACTCAACTTTAATTATCGCTTAATACTGTATTTTCAATTATCGCAGTCTAATTACAACACTTTCGCACGTTTATTACTTTCGCTTGTTAACACGGCAACGTCTAAGACAAGACTCTTTCTCTGGCGGTGACATCTGTTATATTTATACCCTAAAAACTCTCCAGATTATTCTGGAGTGTTCTATTCCAGAACCTTCTTCTCTATTCTATTCATTCTATTCCTGAACATTCTCGAAGATTCCTTCACCGATTCCCCAAACCTGAAGTTGTTTACTCTCCATTGCCAGTAGATGTCACCAGTTGTCTCTTTCTATTGCACGTAACAATATCCTCCATGATTACATCAGTCAATTTGTTACTCCGGTTAAATCGATTTCAAATGAATATATATATATAAATATATGAATATATATATATAAATATACAATGTTCGAAAATGAAACGACCTAAAGCAACTAATAAAAGACGTGTTACCCAACAGTGCAGAGCAGTTCAAAGCACTTCTCTCCTATCTATTCAACCGTTTTATCCTATCTATCCTACCCCATCCACACTCCAGCCATAAATTAGCATAAAATTACATGTTTTCCCCAATTGAGATTTCTATATTTAGAATATACAACAGACAGCCGGACCAATATTTGTATTGAGCTCAAGTTGTCTAGCCCTTTGTTGACACATACCCCTTCGAGATATTATTAGGGGTTTTCGGCTTCACTCACTACACGAAGTTTTTACGATGGCCGCAATCCGCATTGTTGCATGTTACATGTTCTAAATTTCTGCAGACTACCTTTCATTCATTTTTACAGATTAATAGATTTTAATTTTATTTTTATATATTATTTCCTGTTTTTCCTTCGTTTACCCTTTCGAGATATTATTATTTATCTATGAAGTTCAAACGTTTTTCGCATTCATGTTCCATATTATTTTAAAGTGGCGAGGTTAAGAATAAAGGTATGAGTTAAAAGTGCATAAGTAAATGACTGAGATTTTTTAAACTTTAATTAATATTGAATTTTTAATTTCAATTCAAAATGAGTGTACAAAACAAAAGGTACGCTCAGTATTATAGAAAAGAATGGGAAAAGGAGAAAGAATTCGAGGGCTGGCTTGCACCAGTAGAGGGAAATAACACTAAGGCTTATTGCAAGTATTGTCCTGCAGTCATGAATGATAAGCTTTACTTTTACTTTAGCAGAAATCAGCCAAAAATAATTAAATTTATTTCAAAACGATCAACTGCTGTTAAACCATCTCGTATCCCAGAAGGTACCTTATCCCTGTTTGTTGTCGAACATACATCTCTGCTAACTACAGACCATTTGGAAGAACTGTGTAAAAATGTGTTTAAGGACTCTGAAGCTGCTAAGGGCATAAAACTTCATAGAACGAAATGTTCGGAAATTATTCGCGAATAGCTCCACTTTTCCAAAGAGTGGTTATTCGGTACTATAGCTAAATTGTTGGTAATATAGTGTATACTTTTGGGCTTTAATTGAACTTGAATCCTGGAATGCTGAAAGTATAGTTATTGCTTTATTTGACTATCTAAGAGAATTTGGGCTCGATATAAAAAAATAGCAGGGATAGGTGTGGATAATGCCTCTGTTATGGTAAGCCTAAGTAACGGGGTTTATGAAATGTTAAAAAATAAGTATGGCTTGAAAAATTTAATATTGATTCATTGTGTATGACACTCCCTTCAGTTGGCAGTTTCACATGGATCAAAAAGTGCCAATCCACGATCGATAGAATTTCTTATCGGTGAAATCCACAACTGGCTCGCTATGTTATCATCTCAACAAAATCATTTTAATAAGATTTTTGCAACCATAAATTGTGGAAAAGAGCCACTTAAGATTTTAAAAGTATGTGATACTCGTTGGCTGTCAATTGAACCTACCATATCTCGCATACTAGAGCAGTGGGTTGAATTGTGCTTACATTTCCAATTGAGTTGTGAGAAAGAGAATTATCATAAATCCGATATTTTACACTCATTGTACAAGGACCCAATAAATCAACTTTATTTAATTTATTTAAAAAGTGTTTTTTCTGAAGTACAAGTAGCTGTGAAATTATTCGGAGGGGATAACGTCGATCTTTCAAAACTTTTAACTTGCCTTACGTCGTTAATTAAGTCACTTTGTGGAAAAATCCTGATTCCAACAATGTTACATCGGATTGAATTGTTTTCCTCAGTCGCTAAAAATCATATAGATCCGCCACCGTACCTGGGTTACAGTTTTGAGTCTGCTATTCGAAAAACTAGTATAACATTTGAGGAATAAAATATTGTACGGACCCGATGCAAGGATTTTACACTAAATTAATAGAAGGGCTGTAACAAAGGCTACCTACAAATATTCAGGTATTGGAAAAAATTGCAATACTAAATGAAGTAGAAGTATTACAAGTTGTTAAAGGTAAAGAAATAATAGAACTGGCGGAAGTTGTGGGTACCTAAAAAGAAATTATTGACAAGATTTTAACTAAATGGAATAACCTTAGAACATATAACTAAACGAAGCGCAATAAGCCCGAAAAATTGTGGCATTTCTCACTATGTGATAGAATTATGTTTATGTGTTCGTTAATCTCATGGAAATAGTTCATTTGAAATATTTTTTAAGGGGGGTTTGGCGCAATTACTTAAAAATGTATTGCATATAAAATAAATTGTTATTAGAGAATTCAAGTTTTTTTATACAAAATGAAACTTTTAAATATACAATACCTGTAAACCCTGATTCATTTTTCTCACATTTATGTCACATTTGATATAGTTTTTGATTATTTTGACGCTCACTTTATCGCATTTTATATATTTTAAATATTTTGAGGCTCACTTTATCTCATTTGATATATTTTATATTTATATCACAATTTATATTTTCTTAAATATATTGAGGCTGCATTACATACCTTTATCTTGTTTAGTTTTTGTCTTATAGAACATTTTCTGACGTTTTCTTAGCAGTAAAAAAGTATCTAGTATGAGGATATTTGCTGATTATTCATTTAATTAGGGAAGAGTAATGAATAATATTGCATTCCATGTGAAAATATTAATGTTCAAATAATGTATTGCTAATAAAACTTTTCTGCAGATCAATTTCTATTGACAAAAAATGTTTTTTGTTTAAAATTGTTTCATTATCACCCAACAAATTAATTTTAATTTCCGTAACACTTTCTGATCGCTTTTGAAGAAAACCTCGTGACTTATATGCTATTAAGGATAAAGGTGAATATTCACCTTGTAAAACTTTTAGGCATCCATCACAATTTACAGTTTTGATTATTTTATATATTACAAACCAGCTATATAATGAACCACATGTGTAGTGTATTCACTTAACTTCGAAGGTTATGAAACATAATTATGTTCATCTAAGAACTGTTGATCGAGTTTCTCTACAATATATTCTTCTGCTACTGAGATATGTTCTTCATCTTTATTTTCCTTGGTCATATTCTACCTTCCAATACTATTGTTTATTGCTACTTCAGGATCGGGATTTTCATAAGTCGGTTACGATTTCAAGATATCTATGTATTCTTGTGGAATGCAATTCCCAATTCCACTTTCCTAATTGTACATCGTACAGAAGCCTGTTATGCACAGCAATGAATTGTTTCACAGATGGGTCTACCATGCATACAAAGTTCGAGATGATCCTGATTTAGTTTGCAAAATGGCACGAGTGTAAGCTGTATGGTAGCATTAAAACGATTATAAAATAGTTCAATGCTCCTTAAGCAAGCGATTAATCCAAAAAATCCAACTTTTCGGTTAGAAGTTATTAAAGGTATACCCGGTAAGTTTTAAAACCTAAAATATAACTAATTGCCTCAATTGTATAGGACAGCCTCATAATTTTTATTCCAAAGCACTTTATCTTGTATTTCATATACGTACTTACTATGCGAGTATTTAATACATCAAATGTATCATTCATTATACAAATGAACGTTGAAAGTGGTTCGCCTCCAGCAAACTCAGTTAGCTTTAAAGCATCTCTACAAAAATCCAATGCATCAGCCACCGATGTACTAAATGTTTGGACTGCTAGTCGCACCATCATTTTTTGTTGACCGAAATAATTGTGTGTCCCTTTCAATTTGTTACCTAAGTGGAATTCTTCTTTATTTTGCAGCTTATCCAATTTCTCAAGATATGACCATTTAATTTTGTCTCCTGAATTATTTATAAGAACTTACAAATCAGAAAGAGCATTTCATACTAACTTGATCATATGACATGGGTCTGGATGTTCGATGTGATGCTTGTTGCTCCCAGTGATTTTAAAAGTAGTCACACTCTCTATGTCTTGGATATCACACCCCAACTTTTTTTCGTTTGCTAAATGACCGTCACCATCAAAATTAATTCCCACAACCTTAGCACTAGTTTGAATAACGAGCTCGTAACATAATGATATTAAATAATGCTTCTGTTCTGCTGTTAGAGAACATATAGGAAAAAAAGCAATGATAATTTTACAGGGCTTTTTTTACATACTCCCATGAAAGCATAGATTTGCGTAATGATTTTCCCAGTTCCTTTACCATCACCAAAGTCAACATAATCATAAGACTCATCTCCATTCCAATCCACATGCTGCCTTATATTTTTTCGTCAAACACAATGTTAACGAAAATTATTTCGCCATTTTTATTCGCCTCATTGCTAGCATGACGTATGACATCAAATGGTTGCTTAAGGCCAGTTGACACATATGCTTATCAACTAGCGCTAGTGGCATCAGCACGAAAAAAGTATAATGTAAACACTAATGCTGATCAACCAGCATACACGCACGTGCTGGTAAAAAAAAAGTTGGATGACTTCCAACTTTTATGCTGGTAGTTCATGCTGGTGCGAATCTCAAAATGGCTGTGACGTGTAAATGGAAAGAAAGCTTCACGGAAAAAAGTAGTTTACTTTGATATTATGGATTCTACGTGATTTAATAACTCGCTAAACCTCTGGGGAAATAAGTAAATGATTTTTAAAAATATTTGGGTCTTCCGCGGACACTTCTCGAAGAAAATTCATGGTGAAGCCTTGATATTTTCTTCTTTCTATCCACTTTCTGATGCTCATGCGAAGTGATTTGTGACTATTAGTCTTTTTTAACGTAGTAAATATTTAAATTTTCTGCATTTCTGTAATTATATTAACTCCCGATTGGAAAACGTTTGGTTCTTCAATAATTTATTAGGTCACTAGCACAGAATGGCCACTAGCATAAATGTCAACTAATTCAGCTACTTCTGATTCAGATGCCGATGAACAGCGCTAATTGATAAGCGTAAGTGTCAACTGGCCATTAGTAAATCCTGGGTTACAGTGTACATTTTCATACCAAATACAAAGTGTTCGAATGGGGAAGACAATTGTTGAAATTCTCTCTTACGAAATCGTATGTAATAGGATACATCAAGTTCAAATTTTGTGTAAAAGACCGTATTTTTGGATCGTAGGCCTTTAGCTGCGAGACTTATTACTTCTCTTAATTTTTCAGGAATTTCGTATTTTCTTGCTTTATCTTCTTTTAACCGTTTATTTACTAAAGATAGTAAACATAGTACATATAATTATTCTCTACTTACAATTTGCTATTTTTTAATTATATACAAAGGGTCAATGCCACAAACTTCTGATTTGTTATTATTTTTCATTTGCTCAATGCGCAGTTCATTCATTGCAGCAGTGACAAATATTATGCGTCAGCAAATTTAATCGTTGAATGAACCCTGCATTGTGTAAAATTTTTCATTTTGTTTTTATTGTTTTTATGCATAACAAGTAAAAAAGCTAGAATTGGTCTAAGACCAATTCTTATGATGCCCTAGATGAATGCCCGTATTAAATTTCGTATGGTCACCGATCTATTCAAGTTTGATTTTGAAATTGTTTTTCGCATATATTTCTAGAACGGTTTGTCGCACGGAAAAAATGATCATAACCAATTTTATAGGATTTCGTATTCTGCAGAAGATTTTAGTACAATAAAAATGTCTTGGACTGATCGTTTTCAAAGTATACGTAAAAAACCTAAATTTTTATATGGCAACACCAAGAAGGAGTTGCCCGATTTAGTCCATTTTTGACATTTTATTTGCTAATGTAGTAAAAACATCATGTACGAAATTTCAGCTCTCTTTGTCGACGCGTTCTCAAGCAGTGTCCAAATATATAGCGGAAAACGAAATTTTTATATGGCAACCCCACGAAGGAGTTGCCCGATTTGTCTCATTTTTGAACTTAATTTTACTTTTTTTTTTAAAGTTCGTTCACAAAATTTCAGTTCTCTAAGTATACGCGTTCTCGAGTTATCGTGCGCACGGACGGACGGACATGCAAAAATCGAAATAACTTTTAATATTATGAATGGGTGTCCAATCCATTTTGCTCTACCATTATTATTTCGAGGTGTTACAAACGGAATGACAAACTTAGTATACCCCTATGATTTCATCTAGGGTATAAAAATAGTCAATCGATAATTATTTGTTCAGTTATTTTTTTTAACTTCGTAATAAATGTTTTTAGTAAAGTAAGCTCAGTGTTGTTACTTAAACAGCTAGGTTACCAATCTTGTGAGCTTTTCTACCATTACTTGCCTTTAAATGTTTTACGTTCTTTTCTTTAAATGACTGATCTCAACCGTCTTAATTTTGCGTGCCTTTTTCTTTGCTTTGTCGAGGTGTACTCCAATTCTTCCTCATGTTAATACTAAGGAAATTCTGCATTCCTAACTGAAAACGAAGAATAATATAAATATATTCGCAAAAGAATATTTATATATATTTGCGTTATTGGTGTTAATTTATATTAAATCCATTCTTTGTTAATTTGTCTGAAATCAAATGACAACGTATATATACCTTAAAGTAATATCTTAAAAAATAAAACAGTTAAAATTGGTCTAAGATCAATAAGAACGATGTGTTGTAATCTCAAGTACAGATTCCAATGCTATCATCTCACGTATCTTGGGCTGAGTTGAGCAGGTCACAAAAACACATCCCTTAATCTTTTTTAACTTTATTTATATATATATATTATTTATGTCTTTACATCTCGAGTATTGAATTTGTTGTGTATAATAAACCGTAACTTGATACCTCTCATCGAATCCAAAAGACTGAACTTTCTTAGCTTTTTCAGCCACCATGTCAGCGCGCATTCTTTGTTTTTTATTTATTTTTTAATTGATAAACCAGTACCGAGATTCAGCTAATTTGTGAGTGATTCACTTCAGTCACTTCTTTCACTCACTTCATTCACTCACTCTTGAAAATAAAATGATTCCTTTAAAAAAGTCAAGTGAGTATTTTCGAACATTAACTTCGAATGTCATTTTCACAGCTGTTTGTCGATGTTATGTTTAAAAATGAACGCCGCTGCGAATTATAATCACGCTAAACACTTTATGCGGATAATAAGGAGGAATATAAGAGATGCAAATAATCCCTTCGATATTCCTGAGTCACGGTAAATAAAATTTATTTATTTATTATTTATTTATTATAACATTGTTGACTTAAACATAGCATTAATACTAAGCCTACGTCTAAAAACTAACAATGTGTTTAGGCCCACGGCGGAAAGGCCATCTGGGCAGCGATCGGTTTGTTTGCCAGTGTGTGCTGGTCACCAATTTTACAGTCTATGTTAGTTATAACATTTTTACATTTTGTACTTTGTCTTGGGTTTTTTTTTTTTTTTTTTAATAAAGTGATCTTCTTATTTTAGGTGGATATTTCATCAAAAATGCGATATACATATATTGGACGTGTGTTGCCCGCATAAAATGCAAAACGTTTATCACTTGGAAAAGAAGGACCAGGATCCTGTGACTTTTCGACTACGTACTAAGGTAATGCATAAATAACATAAGCTATCTAACAATATTGAGAGAAATTTAATTCCTTTACAAAAAATATGATCGGATACATTAATGTTTGTCTTATTTATTTGGAGGATGAGCTCAACTTAAAAGGAACCCCCATAGCCAATCGATTACGGCCAAAATGGCCCAAAGACCTAGGCTGCCTTCCAGTATTAAGGCGAAGAGAAAAAAGTTCAATTCATTGGGAAGGAGCTATTGTATATCCTGTTTACTTGTTTTTGTTTGTTCTTAAGATTAGTGGAATTCAATGTTAATATTATAAATTGTTATAGACTAATTTTGATACAAGTTGTGTAGATCTATTCCTAAGAAATTCATAATGTTTTTTCTTTTATAATTTGTTTCCCTCTTTTTAAAGTGTGAAAGAAGAGAAGGAAAGTAGAAAAGTACACTGTAATTAGATTATTGTAGAGCTAAGTAATTATATCTAAGAATTCAGTGTTTTTTTTTGATTTTTTTTTTCAAATTTTTAAGGACTTGAGTTATACTAAAGTTATGTTTTAAGATCTAAGAATTCAAGTGTTCATTTTATTGTCATTTTAATATTTATGTATATATTATTTGATTATGTCCGTATGCCGGTCATTAGAGTGTGTTTTCAAGAAATTTTTACTCTTTTTTTTTATTTTTTTTTTTTTTTTTATAATTTTTATATATAATTTTTTCATATATTTATATATTTTGTATTTTGTAGATAATTTTTACAGGAAGTTAGTATGGTCAGTGTGCTAGTATTTAGAGTCTGGGGTCCAGGTTTCCGTCTTGTAGGTATGTCCTCAGTGCAAGGAGAAGTGTGTCTGTATCCTCCTTCCTATATGTGAGGAGTTCGGTCGGTGTCTTTGATGTCCCAAGTTCGTTTAGAAGTCTCTGTAATTCCTTGCACTGGTATATAAGGTGGGCTGCGGTGAAGGTGATATTTCTGCAGTAGGGGCATGTTGGACACGGTTGCTTGGAGAAGATATGCTTCTTAACCGGTAAGAAGTGGCCTAGCCTCAGTCTAGCTACCGATATTATATTTCTCCTTGATGCATCGGGCATGAAAGGTTTCTCTGCGGTTTTATGGTGTGTAGCGAGAAATGTGTTGGTTGTGCTCCAGGAGATGTTTCTGGCTTCTAGTTGAAGCCTCCGAGCTTGCGCTCTGACGGCTTTGTAACCAGGTGGAATTGTATATGTGTCGTTTTTACGCAGAGCGCCTTTGGCCAACATATACTCCTTTTCGTTGCCCTCTATACCCACATGGGCCGGTCACCATGCCAGGTAGACTTTGTTTTTATACAGAGAGTCCCTGATGTTTACTGCGAACGGGTTTTTGTTTTTCAGGTTTCTTATGGCTTTAAGCGATGACAAGCTGTCTGAGAAGATGGCACATGAGCCTTCTTGTTTGACGGCCCATCTGACAGCCTCCCAGACAGCAGTTAGCTCCGCCGTGAAAACGTCTGACCACGTCGGCAGTTGGTGTGTACGAGCGAGTTCGGCACCTGTGTCCTTGGACCAGATTGCTATGGCCACTCCTTCTCCATCTTTTGAGGCATCTGTGTAGATGTTGATGTCCGCGTTAAATCGTCTGTACGTGTCTATGTGGAGTTTGATTTTCCTGTTTTAGTCAAGGTGTTCATAAGTTTTTTCGTTAGTAAGTTTTCTTCCCGTTGGTACCCTCCATGGTGGAGGAGAGCTCACAGGGTTTAGGGAATTCGGAATAAAGGGGATGGTTCGGAGGGAGCTAGGAATGTTTGCTATGGCGTATGTTAAGCTGGGGCATGTGCGTCTGGTAGGAACCGGGTTCGTGGATAGGGTGTCCAAGTTTAGGAGGTGGAGTGGAGAGTTGGGATAGTGAAGGGATTTGAAGAAGAGGTTGGAGAAAAGTTCTTCTCTTCTCTGGAGTATGGTTGGGAGTCCAAACTCAACCAACAGACTGGAAATAGGTGTGGTGCGTAGTGCGTCGAGAGTCAATCTAGAGGGACGTCAGGATCTTGCGGACATTCATCTTGGTGGTGTAGCCGTAGATGGTTAGGCCATAGTCGATTTTACCTATGACCAGCTGCTTGGAAATTTTTATTGCAGTCTCCAGAGGTGGCCCGGAGTTTCTTCTGCAGATGAGCTTTAGCAGGTTGTTTCTGCTTTTGATAGCATCTGCAACCATTGCCGCTGGTTTGGTCCAGTTAAGATTGTGCGAAAAGACCAGCCCCAGGATTTTGAGGCTCTTTTGAAGGGATATGGAAGCTATGTCGACCTCGAGGGCGCTTTCCGAGGATTTTCGTCTCCGACAGACGTGCAATGCTTCCAATTTATTCAGCGCAATTTTAGCCCCGTTTGTGTCGGCCCAAACTGAGATTGCTCTCATCGCTCTGTTGAACACGTGTTTTACAAACGGGACCTCGCCTGAAGCGTAGCATATTATGTTGTCAGCTTATATGTGGAAGAAGAGATTTGGGATCTTGTCCAGGATCTCTGAGAGGGAGTGTATGTACACGTTGAAGAGTTGGACCGAGAGAGGCGATCCTTGTGGCAGTCCATTCTGGATGTTTTGAGTGGAGGAGAAGTGTCCTCCGACTTGCACCTTTATTTTCCTCTTCGTTAAGAAGGAGTTAATTGTACCTACAAATCTCTTCCCCACATTCCACTGTTCTAGCTGCCGGAGCACGGCGTACTTAGGTGTTCTGTCAAACGCTTTTTCGAGGTTGATCGACAGCACAACAGAATGCCGGCCTCTGGAGAGAGCGCATGCCAGGTTGTATTCCAGCTCCTAGAGGAGGGACTGTGTCCCTCTTCCGGGTCTGTAGCTCGTGACCGGTGGCAGCAGCTTGTCTTCCAGTAGCCAAGACAGCCTGTTGGCCATCAGCTTCTCGAGGATCTTGGAGGTTGTTGGAAGGAGGGAGATAGGTCTGGTTTCGGAGGGACAAGGGATTTTTCTAGAAATTTTTGGTATGGACCTGACCTCGGCGAGCTTCCAAACCTGTGGAAGCTTGCCCAGGTTGAGGACTTGGTTCAATAGTCCTTTAGCTCGGTCTAGCCAGGCTTGAGGAGCCTGTTTGAGCATACCAAAAGAAATGTTGGCCAGACCTGGAGTGGTTCCGTGGAAGGAATTAAGGGTATTCTTAATCTCCTGGAGGGAGAAATGATCTTCTAGGGGACAAGGTATGGGGATGTCTCTTGACCTGGTGCTAGTCTCATCGCACAATCTCTTCTGGGCCCAGGGAGCTGGGTCATGCGCCTTAGAATAGCTTGCAATGTGTGTGGCAAGTTCTTCCGCAATTTGTTTAGGATCTTGGATTATCTGGTCCCCTATTCTAAGGCCTGTGATGCCTGCCTTAGGGGGGCGGTCATAGATAGCCCGGACCTTTCTCCAGTTTTCCCCCATTGGGGTGTCTGCATTGATGCTGTCCGCAAAATCCAGCCATGCCTGTTTCTTCGTTAGCTTGATCTCTCTTCGTATTATCGCATTTGCCTTGCGGTATGCAATGGCATATGCATTGCTCTGCTGTTTTTTGTATTTCTTCCAGGCAGAGTCCTTGTGTTTAATGGCGTTTTCAACATTCGCTGTTAGCCACGGGGGCTGTAATTTGGGGTGCGGGTTGTTGAGAGGTATACTATTGTTCGCCGCGTAGTGTAAAGCTTTCGTGAGCGCTGCTGCTTCTTGATCGATGTTCAGGCTAGGTGGGTGTAGCAGTAGGTGCTCCACCACACCTTCGCGAAATTTGTCCCAATCAGCTCGGCTTTCAGATTATCTGGGAATGTGGACTCTGCCTGGGAGAGTCCCAGACATAGTGATAATGATGGGGAAGTGGTCACTTCCCCTGGGGTTTCCTACTACTTTCCAGTCCGTTAGGTGAGTTAGGGAGGGGGTGCCAAGGATAGATCTATATGCGTAAAGGCGTTTCGTGTGTTGAAAATTGTTGGTGAGCCGTCATTTAGAAGAACAAGGTCGGAGCGGTCTAGCCAGCCCACAATCCTATTTCCCCTTGGGTCACCTCTCGGCGATCCCCACAAATAAAATTAATTAAAAAAAAAGTGCTTCAATTATATACATTTTACCTTCTAGTTTTCGGGAACTGTATAGGTTGCCTCAACGCATCGCAGTGGCTTTCATTGAAGAATTAACACCATATCTTACTCAAGTCACGAGAAGTGTTGCTATTCCTTCCAGTATAAAAGTAACTTATCTCTTTTTATTGGTATAAAAGCTGTTGATAAAATCTTTTTTTGATTTTGACAGCAATGAGTCTTTTTTGCATCTGGATGCTACCAAAGACGTGTTGGGCAAGACTACCTAACATGCATCAGTCAATCATGTGTATCCAGAATTATCAATGAAGTTGCAATGGCAATTAATAACAATTTGTCAGAGTAATATATCCGATTTCCTCAAACTCCTACAGAACAATTAATTGCAAAGCAAAAGTATTGCTGAAATATTCATTTTGTGGTCATCTAATAAATTGGAGTTATTGCAGATTTCGTCAACTTAACAGATCCGTAAACTTTCCAGGTATTATAGGCTGCGTCGATGGAGGTCATATACCATTGGTTGCACTTAGCAAAAACATAGAAAGAGCACATTTGAACAGAAAGCATCAGACATCAAAAAATGTGCAGTTTGTGAGAAATTTTACATATATATTATGCGTATTCGCATTTATTTGCTCTCTTACAGATTTGTGACGCAAATTTAAGATTCGAAGGCGTTTTTACCAGGTTTTCAGGTGCAACTCACGATGCATACATATGGAGTATTAGCCAAGCAAGAACATTTCTTGAATCTCAATTTTATATGGGTGAAAGGTCTACATATTTATTAGGAAAGCAACTTCAACTGCCTAAGTTTTTCCATATTATAATATATATATATAATATTATAACGAATAAATTAAGGTGATTCCGAGTATAGTTTAATGCCATGGCTTCTTACGCCTTTCCGAATAAATGAAAATTCTACAGAAGTAGAATTGTACTTTAACCGATGTCACGCTAAAATTCGGAGTTGTACAGAAAGGACAATTGGATTGCTAAAAGCTAGATGGAGGTAGTTGTGAATTAAAATAGTAATTTAAAAATATTTACTTATATTTATTGCAAGAAAAACCACTCAGGTATTCTCCAGAAAAAGCCGGTAATATTATTAACGCTTGCGCTGTTTTGCACAATATTTTAATACAGAACAATGTTTCGATAACGGAACAGGAAAATATAATTACAGAGCTTGAGGTACTGGAACATCGGCGAGACACTCCAGCCCTTTCTAGAACAACGGAAAGAATTACGAATGTAAGCATTTCACGCGCTGCGGGAAGCATAAGACAATCGGTTGCAAGAAATTTATCAAGTGAAAGAGATTTTCCTTAATTTTTATTAATAAAGCTTAAAATATCACAGTTCTTTTGTTTATAATCACTTAGAAATATAAAAATATTAAAAATTAAAAAAAAAATCCATTATGTCGGCTAAAGATAGGAAGATCAAATGAATTAATTAAAAAATTGCTGTTTTAAAATAGCGTTTAGCTCGTATATTGCTGCTATTATATTTTTTTGTCCTTCTACCAACCGCTCAAGAAGATTATTTGTCCTACAATTTTCTTCATATGCCAATTCAACGTAATTTTTGCAATTCTTAAACATTCTTCCAGTAGGAATTGTTGACTTTCGCTTTATTCCTCTTTGGTTTTGTACTTGTTGCAATTTACATGTTTCAGACAAGGAAATATTTGTATCGGTGAAATTCCCCGCATCTTCGTCCTCTCTTAAGGGTTCAACTTCTTCAGCAATTACTTCAAACTCTGTCAACTACAATAATATTACCACTCAAAAGCATAAAACTAGAAGTAACTAAAATTTTTACATTTTTGCCGAATTCCAGCTCCTTGGGTTTTTTATCTCCTTCAAAATAATCCACTCCACATATGTATATTAAAAATCATCTTGTCGTCAGCTGAAAGTTCATATTTGGGATCTACAGTACCTCCGCCGGTTCTTTTGCGTTCATTCGTTAATACGCGGAACCTTTTACGCACGTTGAGCCTCATATCTATCCAACACAGCAGTAATGGTTATATGTCAGTAATACAAAGAAAAATGTAAATTTACCTTTTTCCACTGTGGAACTGTTTTCGCTGTACCACAAGAATTTAATTTTGTTGCTATTTGTTCCCATATCTTATCGTTGCATTGGGCTCCTTGTGCACTGGCAAATCTTCCCTCTAAGATATCATAATGTTGTCTCAGTTCTTCAAACAGAACTCATTTTTGGTATAAAGACAATGCTGTGCTGTGCTGTGTTACAACTTATTTACAATTTATTAGTAGTAATTAATATTTATAGCTGTGTTCTTTTGGACCCAAATGTCAAAGTAGAACTTGATAAATTTCGAGACAAAGTTTGACAGGTTTAATGTATTCTTATAATATCATGGCACTTTGATTATTATCTCTATACTTTCAATGCACCCTACAAATAAATTCAATTCGCAATCTCTTGTGCTTTGTAGAACACTGCACGTAACCAAAAAAAACGCAGCTTAATTTACTTACCATTTCTCAAATAAAATCTCTGATCGATGATTTCACTCCCCATTCACCGCAAAATTGAAGGTGAGTGAAGTGAGTGAGTGAATTTCTTAGCAGAATCAAATTTGCAGAAAAGTGGCTCACTTCACTCACTTTTTGCCAATTTCTACGTAGTTGAATCTCGGTACAGGTCACCGCTGTGACTATCCGGTAGTCACCTGCATATTTCGCAGTGACGCGCTTTCACAACAAACCCAATAATTCTTAGTTTGTTATTAGATGCGAAGCACTGCAACTTTAAACGGTGCCACCATTTAGGCAAGACCTGTTTGCATTTATTGTGTGAGGTCTTGCTTTTCGCCACATAGAAATGACCTAGTCAAGAAGCGATGTCAACCAATTCTTGTTTCACACAGATTAATTGATTTATTTATATTGACAACAAGAATTGATTGATCTTCTATTCACAACATTCCTCCCTCTTTATGAACTCGGAATCTAGGAGTTAACGAGATGACGTGGATGTATGAAGCCGCTATTACTGAAGGAATTTTTGTGCTACATAATTAAATATTTTTTTTTTCAACAAAATTTTCAGAAACGAAAGGCTTGAAGCTAAGTACATAAGTATGTATACCTACAAACTAAAGACTAAGTAACATTATAATTATTAATAAATAAAAAGATTACTCTTTTGGACTTTTTACCGGGTTAAACTTAATTTTGTTCAAGAAAGAATTTTTTGGGATTCTCCGGTATATAGCAAAAGCTAAAAAATGTTCTAATTTGTTATTTCATCACACAACCCATTAATTTTTGGTGACAAGTTTCAAGCCTTGGTTTGACTCATCAACAGGTCACAAATAGCGAAATTGTGTGATTTGAAAAACAAATGAAAAAATGAAAAAAGAAGAAAGAAATGAAAAGTTTGAGAAAATAGAAAAAAACAATTTTTTTATATTTATTAAAGAAATTTAAAAAAAATTTAAAGAAACAGATTCATTCGAAGCGAATCGAACCTGTATACGCCACACAGTGGGCTGAAAAATATAAAAGAAAAGGAAGAAGAAGAAGCGTTTCGTGTCAGCAGAAAACCTAACACTCATCGGTGCAGCTTGGTTTTCTGCCTGCTTCAGACGCTTGAAAATAGATCAAACTGATCTCTTCTCATATAAACTCAGAAATAAATTCTGGGTGTGAATTATATGAGGAAAAAACACTCCAATACAAGCCCAGGAGGAAAAATAAATAAAAAGATTACTCTTTTGGACTTTTTACCGGGTTAAACTTAATTTTGTTCAAGAAAGAATTTTTTGGGATTCTCCGGTATATAGCAAAAGCTAAAAAATGTTCTAATTTGTTATTTCATCACACATTATTTTTCAGCCCACTGTGTGGCGTATACAGGTTCGATTCGCTTCGAATGAATCTGTTTCTTTAAATTTTTTAAATTTCTTTAATAAATATAAAAAAATTGTTTTTTTTTCTATTTTCTCAAACTTTTCATTTCTTTCTTCTTTTTTCATTTTTTCATTTGTTTTTCAAATCACACAATTTCGCTATTTGTGACCTGTTGATGAGTCAAACCAAGACTTGAAACTTGTCACCAAAAATTAATGGGTTGTGTGATGAAATAACAAATTAGAACATTTTTTAGCTTTTGCTATATACCGGAGAATCCCAAAAAATTCTTTCTTGAACAAAATTATAATTATTGTGTAACACAATTAAAATCCTAATAATATTTACATAATAAGACCCCTTTTTTTGCACATTTGCTCTCTCAGAACAAAATTTAAACATACATTTTTGCTGTTGTTAAGAAATACAGTACGTAAACTTCTAAGTTAATATATATATATATATATATATTTTTTTTATTATAGATAAAACAGACATATGTATACATATAAATACCAATTTTTTCGTGTTTTATCTTTTTTTAATATAATATAAATAAAGGTAATTTAATGCAAGAATATACTATTTTTTCTTTTTGAAAGAAAACAGAAAGAAATATTTCGTTTTATATAATTAACTAAAATATATAATTCATTATCTTTGTTTTTTTTTTTACATCAATTATCGTAAGAGGACAGAAAACTTTATGTTTTGTTTTTGTTTTTACTTTCGCCGTAATATCGTGGTGACCAACATAATACATATACATAAGTAGTATAGAAGAAAATATATTTTATCTACTTTTCTTTGTTGTATAATTTTTATGTCATATATGTACATAATTTATTATCTAATTTAAGTTTTCGTAGGAAGCGCGATAAGTAAGGTCTAGAATTTTATTTGCTAAAGTTTATACATATATATACATATACTCATCCTAAGTAATTTTTTTTATAATTTGGGGCCCAGTTATTAAACCTCATATACGATTGGCTTTATTTCGTTTGTATTCACAGGGCGTTTGGGCGATTTTTCTGTTGGAAGTTCTTTGGGTATTGGGATTGGTTCTATCTTTGTGAGTTTATCTTCCGTTTTTATTTCAGGCAATTTAGTTGATCTTATTATTTTGTTCGGGATCTTACCTTTGCTTTGAGGAGTAGGGTGCAAGATTACGAGATTGGATCGCGCTAAGGTGGGTCCTTCCCTCTTCGATCTTCGTAAAGAATTTTAGGATTATGCATCCGAGAATAATTTCCAGTATTGGTATGCGTTTGGATTTACAGTCTCTGTTCTTTCCTTCGTGTCTACACCAGATCTATTTACTTTTGTAAGTCTTGTAAATCTGGACTTTCGCTGAAAAGTGCTAAATTATGGTTTCGGTGAGTGTTTACTTTTAAACTCACATTATTTTTAGCATCTTGTTTATGATAGAGCTCGGGGTCTACCAATATTTTAGGTAAGTTAAACGCATCGGGTTGGTGTATCGCCGAGTAGTGGCTGAAACTAGTTTCGAATGGTATTTCGTGTTCCGCTCGAGTGTACGTACAGGGTTGTTTGAAGGAAAGATTTCTAGTTCCGTTCAGCGTTATGTGGCCAAAGTTATTACTGCAATTCGAAAGCAATATGCTTGTTGGAGGGAAAAAAATCACCAAGTGTTCTGCCTTACCATTTTTGTGAGTACATTAAGGTGTTCCCTATGATTCTATGTCCACAAAGGGCCGGCTCAGATAAGGGATTATTGAACAGGTTCGCGATACAGTTTAATTTGTTAACTGTTAATCGTTTGGGTTGTGACTGGAAACAGATGTGTAGGGCACCCTTAGTGGAGGTGGATTTCTTACAGTGCTCTTTGAAGTCTCTATCTGACATTTCTAGATATTGATGAGCTTGGCTGTTATTTAGGAAGTCGTCAATTTCCAGAATTGTCGTTTCGGTCGTTATGGAGGTTGAGAGGATGTAGATCCTATTTAGGGTATACATAAGGTTTTCTGGAAGTGGTGGAAGTATCACAATGGCTTGCTTATCTTTCATCTGTATGGAATCGGTCTGAACTATTTGATTCATAACTTTAAAATCTACGAGGAAATTGGTCAGCGCCCGTTTTGATTTATCTCTGTGTATGATTCTACTATATCTCTTGCCGATAATATGAGGGGATGCAGTGTGTGTTGGTGTAAAGCATTTATTATTGTGAATTAATTTGTAATTCTCTGGTATATTTGTTGAAGTTGGTGCAAAATGTAGATTAGAATTGCGTTTATTTCAGTCTTATTGTGTACATTTTTATTTCAGTTTTCGTTATTTTGGTGTAGTTTATAAAGCTATCCACCAGTTTATTAAATCGTTCCACTAAACTGTTTTGTTCTATAGTTAGATTCGTGAAAGTCTGATGGACTTCATTGAAATTAGATTTTACAATACTTATTTGCTTTTCCATTAAATAAACATTTTCGGAGCTTTGTTTGTCTAAATTATCTAACTTGGTGTATATCTCCTGAGCGTCCCTATCGTCCATAGTTCCAACCTGAAATTTACTGTCCCTACCTAAGATGTCAGCTAAAGCTCGCTTCTTCCTAAGTTGCATATACAAATTTATGTCACCTAATCTATATTTTTAATCTTTCTTACTTGCTTGGTTAGTTCTTCGTCCCATACACGACACGATTCTACTTCTGCAATGGTTTCTAGCTGTTTTCAAAGATCATTTATTATTGTATCGCACTTTTCGATACTTCCCAAGGCTTCGGCTTCCGGAATCATCCGAATTTGCGTGTAAATGATCAAAGTTTGGGAATATAGGTATGTTGGTGTCAGAGGTTCGAATATCACACCAATGGGCTGGAGTGGAGTTACGTCCACTAGTGCGGCTATTCCAGATATCAACGTGATCAACCAAAATAGCGTCATTTGTAGATAATAATAATTTTAGTCAACGGTGCTCAGTATCAAGCAATTTTTTTTTTTGTGTTTGTTTGTTTAGGCTAAAATAGTTTTAGTCTATTATTATGGACTCGTCTTAATTTTCGTCCAATTTGTCATACGGTCCTGTCCAGTTTGTGCTTCTTACTGAGATTTCTTAGCAGGACTGTAGTAATATTGTTTAGACTTTACTTTATTTTGAGTAGTTCTTCCCTAACTTTTTAGTGGAGCACTTGCATTCTCCTTTTCTCTGACAGTCGTAATCATCATAATTGTATATAGGTGCGGGGTCCCTTTTGAGATTATTAGGGGGTAGGTCATAGAAACCACACAATGCCTCCATTGGAGTATGCTTACCCACAACATGTGGTGCATAGTAATGTACGTGGACTGCTCCTTCAAGCCATTGGTCCCGCTCTGTAATGTTTTCATCCACAATGTTTTTCAAATACTTAATCAAAGGCCCGTGTACTCTTTCCAGTGCTGCCTTTGCCTGAGGATGATACGAAGTTGTCTGAAGTTTCCTAATCCTGAATAGCCTGCATAGCCGTTTGAATAGATAGCTAGTAAATTTTCCAGTCTGGTCGGTAACTACTGCTATTGCGATCTTATATTTCAACATCAGCTTGTATAATCCGTCGGCTAAAGTAGATGCTTCTCCATTTATCAGTGGTACGCAGTCAAATATTCGGGTTGTATCATCCAAAAGTGTAAGTACGTATTTATGGCCATTTTGAGTTTCCGGCAATAGACCTGCAATATCGATATAAGCTTTGTCAAATGGTTTCTCTGCGACAGAGCTAATTATCAGAGGCATTTCTGTATTTTTACCATGTGTATTCCTACTTCATTTAACACATTGCTTAATAAACTTATGAGTACCCCTTAACATACCTTTCAATTTGTAATTTTTTTCTTATACGCTTGTGCGCCCGTGGATTTTTATTAAAGGACCAAGCCCGCTGGTTGACCAAGGTGGTTACTGCCAGTGTAATCTTATTAATTGATGTGTTGGGTTTTTTTGTAAACTTTGACGCTTCTTACAGCAGTGTGATGCAGTGGTTTCAACTCGTCTCTAATAAATCCAATTTTGATGAGTAAAATGAAACACTTGCTTTTAATAACACACACTGTTCCCAACTTTATTCTTCAAAGGTTGTAGCAAGAAGAAAGACTCGATTTAATAAAAAAAAGCGTTAGGCTACTATAAGGCAAAGTATATAAGCATCCACGTCTACATTTACAACAATATAATATGCAATGTGCAATGTAATGTATTGAACATTATATGGGTATTTAAGGAGTATAATATGCATAGATACATTAACTACAAATACAATTAGAATAAACTGCAAAGCTGAATATTAATTGAGGGAAACAAGTGCAATAAATTAAATAGGTACAGTAGCAAAAAAAAAATTATGAGAATAAATTATTTTTCGGAACACCGCTTATACGTTTTATAAATTCCCAGATATCTTCCTAGAGGTGCATTATGGTAATCATGAAGAATGGTATCAATATCATTCCGGTTACCTAAAATTTATACATTTTCTTCTTCTGTCCACTCCTTTGAACTAATGGAATTAGTTTCAGAGTCTCGTTCAATCCCAGTTTCTTTATTAGGGGTTGTGGGAACTATATCTTCAGTTCTGGTTACGTTATTGTTAACTTTAGACCTAGACCTAGTTACTGCGAGACATAATCTCTTGTTTTTTTACTAGTCTTCGAATCTATTCTACCATGGACTTGTGCTCTTGTAATTATTTTAGTGTTTTTTTCGCTGTCCGTGCTATTTCTATCATTTGTTGCTATAATAACGTTATTGTTCACAGGCTGATCCCTATTGTCGCTGTGTATTCTGCTTAATACATTTGCTTTCATATTACATTCGATATTATACTCATACTCTGAGAGCTTATGATGGAATCTGATTAGTCCGGAGGTTAGATCTTTAGTATCAAACATTCCTATGAGTGGCTTGTGATCTGTTAGATTGTAAATTTTCGTCCTTATAAATAGCATCGAAAGTTTCGTGTTGCCCAAACTATTGCTAATAGCTCATTTTTCGTAGTGGAGTAGTTCTCATCCGCTTTATTCAATGTCCTACTTGCGTATGCAATTGGTTGGTCTTGGCCAATCTCATCCTGAGATAAAACAGCACCAAGTGCCTCTCCAGTAGCATCTGTGGTTAATATAAATGGTTTGTCAAACTCTGGGTATATTAATAAGGGTGGATTAATTAAAGCCTTTTCTAGTTTCGTAAAGGCCTTCTCGCACTCCTCCGACTATTTGAATGAACTGTTTTTACGTAAGAGTTTATTAACTGGCTCTGCAATTTTAGAGAAATTGGGTATAAACTTTTGGTAATAATTTGTTAATCCCAGGACCGGCTGAACTTGCTTTACTGTTTTCAGCTTTGGAAATTTTTTTACACAGCTTACTTTAGGAGGTTCTGGTGGTGTTCCTTTACTCGAGCATTTAGGTATGTCCTAAGTAGATCACCCCTTTTCTTAAGAAGTTACATTTTTCAATGTTCAGTTACAGATTGTTCAATTTCAATCTTTCTAATAAGTGTCTGAGCTTTTTGTTGTGGTGTAAATCATTTCTTCCGTATATGACAATATCGTCCAGGTACACGAAACACTTAAAACCTTGAATCTCAGTTATGATATCGTTTATCAAGCGTTGGAATGTTACTGAGGCCGTTTTAAGTCCAAACGGCATTCGTTTGAATTCAAAATGTCCATATGGAGTACTAAAGGCTGTTTTGGATTGATCCTTTTCCTCTACTGAGACTTGATGATATCCACTAGCCAGATATAGGGTAGTAAAATATCGGGAGTGCCCCAGTTGGTCGAATATATGTTCGATCCTACGAAGTGAGAATGCATCTCCTATTGTAATAGTATTCAACTTCCGAAAATCGACAACAACACGCCATGGTTTTTCCCCATTTGCTCCTTCTTTCTTGGGTACAACAAGCAGGGGTGAATTCCATGGACTAGTGCTCGGAGTTATAATGTCATTTCTTAAAATTTCCTCCACTTGGTCTCGTAGTATGTTTTTTTGTACCTCTGGCAATCTATACATCTTCTAATTAATAGGCGAATGATCCTGTAGAATAGGGATTTCATGTTTAATAGAATTAGTATAGGTTAATTTGTCTCCTGGTAATAAAAACATATCATGGTACCTATGGCATATATCAAGCACGGTTTTTTTTCCTTATTCAGAGGGTATCAGCTCATAAGATTTTCCTTTCCAACAATTTAATTCGCTCTTTCAGCGTGTGCTCGTTCGAAGTGTTTATGCAGAATGCACCAGCTTTAATTCCTGCATTAACTTTATATTGCCGACTTGCTTTTATGCGCTTATTACTTTCCACGTCTATAATATCTAAGCTTGGTCACTTTCATTAACATTAAGTAGAGCAACGGTTATTTAATTATCAACAGACTTACAAGAGAGGGTCCCTACTCGTCATCACCGATTTCGTTCAAATTCACTGTATATGTTGGGCTTGATTAGAAATGAAAGTGTTGCAAGTCGCAGCTCCAGATGGCCAAACGAAGCCGAAATAATGCATAATGTACAAATCCACCCCCACCGCATATCTCGGCTAAATATTATCCGATTTGCAAAATTCTTTTTGCTAATTTTTTTGTGATTTTTTTCTAATTTTTTGGGCATATTTTCCCTCCCCTTCCGACTAAGTTCCGAAATTTTTTGTGATTTTTTTCTAATTTTTTGGGCATATTTTCCCTCCCCTTCCGACTAAGTTCCGAAATTTAATTTTCGACGGGCAAATTTTCTGTCTGAAATATTCATTTCGAAACTTTGCTGCACGAATTATCGTTTAATCCATTTTTCGATTTTTTTTTAGGATGCACCCTTATCAGGAAATTATCTATACAAAATTTCAGGAAGATCGGGTGTCATTTAGGTACTTCAGTTATAACTAAATTGTCATTCTGTAAAATTTATGAATTGTACGAAAATACATCATAAAAGTTGATATGCAGCAGTAACTTTATAAGAAGGAATTGTACTTGAATCGTACACGAAAACTTCGTATTTCGTCAGCCGTTAGGTACAACGCTAGTTAGGTAGCTCACTCGCTTGCTAGCTCTTGACCGAGTAACGTGAATGTTGTGAGAATATTGTGGAAAATATCTACTCGACCTAAAATGTCAAATAGTAAAAATGAAAATATTGTTGTGCCTGGAACATCAGCAGAATAATAACGGAAGCCAGATGGTGAAAGCCTCCACAACGAAGCCTCGAAGCAACGATTGAAAATGGCGCTGGAATACAGTCTACATCTTCTGGCCGAAGAAGATCTAATCACATCAGAAAGTTCCGCGGTTATAACCGAAGAACATATACAAATCGGAAGGAAAATACACGAGAGAATATTGGAAGTGTTATCAGAGTATTCGTATATATAAAAAAATAAAATAAAAAAAAAATAAATGGAATTAGATGCTCTTAATATTATTCAGTTGATGAATTGCATATGTTGGGGTGACATTCATCGTAAAAACAGGGGAAGCAGTAATTGTGTCGGCACCTGGCATGGCACACGTTATAAACGCCGCATTTTTACAGTTACATGGTTGTTTTAACGTATTCATATAAAAACAAACTTGATTGACATTCATAAACACTTCTCTCTCATCGCACAGTTTGCAAGCCAACCACGCGTAAGGTATCATGTTCTCGAATATTGGCGAGGATAGCTGGTGATGTACGAAGCAATGTATTTTAACACAGTCTTCTCGGGATGTGATTTCTCTTTCTATCTCGTTGAGATAAGAGCAGTTTTGAATCTTTTTGGTAAAATTTTTTACCTGACGTTAAAATACCTGCGATGTTTGCACGAGCGGAGTACATTTGGGGGGAATCACTTTGATACTGCACGTTGGCAATCCTTCTTCATCTTGGAAAACCTCATCGTATAATACTGGATTTGTTTGTCCTCCACACGAGTCAATTAAAAGAAGAAATTGACCCTTGGTGATCTAGAGTTCGGTTATAAGTCGACTGGTACTGGCAACCTGGAAAGAGAATATATTAATATAAATATTTTATTATACATTACGTTAAAAAGAGTATTTTGATTGACGTAGACGAATGAGAATTCTTGAATTACCTGTTTGATCGGTGTTGATAACCATATCTTTGTCGTAATTGGAGATAAGAGCACGTGCCTGGATTCTAAATTTCTCTGCAGCAGCAAGGGTTTCCTCAATAATGGCAGTCTCTCTTTCCGATACAAATTTCGTAACTTTTCTCTGCCGAATCTTATGCCTTCGTTTAAATTTGTTGACCCACATTTCTCAGGCTTTGAATTCCAAATTTGTGAATTGTTTTTTGTCATTACTGGTTGGTTTCCTACCCGCGCTTCTACGAAGCGATCATATGTCCAGGTATCAATTGTGTTGTATTTATCCTTCCGAGTTCCATCCTTTTTAATGTGTTCTTCCCAATTTTTCAAATAACGTACATGCTTCAAGCGAGATGCTCCTTTCGTTTGCAGTATCTTCAAATTCCACTTTGGATGTGCTTTTGCAAGATTAACTGCCATTATTTTGTAATCGTGTGAAACGAGTTCTGGATCTTCTCTCATTTTCTTTTCATTGGGTTCGTAGTCATCGTTTAATGGAATGACACCCTCCACTGCTTCATATTCACTTCCTTCCTCGACCTCTTCGGACTGAATCAACTCATCGTAGCAAACAAACGTATACTCTGATAACACTTCCAATATTCTCTCGTGTATTTTCCTTCCGATTTGTATATGTTCTTCGGTTATAACCGCGGAACTTTCTGATGTGATTAGATTTTCTTCGGCCAGAATATGTAGACTGTATTCCAGCGCCATTTTCAATCGTTGCTTCGAGGCTTCGCTGTGGAGGCTTTCACCATCTGGCTCCTATTCTTTTTCTGCTGATGTTGCAGGCACAACAATATTTTCGTTTTAACTATTTGACATTTTAGGTCGAGTAGATATTTTCCCCAATATTCTCACAACATTCACGTTACTCGGTCAAGAGCTAGCAAGCGAGTGAGCTGCCTAACTGGCATTGTACCTAACGACTGACGAAATGCGAAGTTTTCGTGTACGATTAAATTACAATTCCTTCTTATAAAGTTGTGCTGCATATCAATACCAATCAACTTTTATGATGTATTTTCGTACAATTCATAAATTTTACAGAATGACAATTTAGATATAACTCAAGTACCTACTGCAGGATCCAAAACCTCTCAAAAGTTATTTTGCATTTATTGCCTGAAATGAATACGTCGCCAGACAAGATAGCAATTAACAAGCACAAGCCTGTAAAGAGACAGACTACCAATAACGGATCCGTCCTAGATCGGTGTCCCGATTGAAGATAGGCATTAAATAATAAAAGTAGAGCCTGGCAATCAAGTGATTTTACCACGAAAGGTGCACAGAAATGCTACCTGAAGTATGCCGCCGCGACATAAAGTAATGCATGATGAGGAGATTGGCTATTATATCCCGTATATATGTATGTGTATGTAACTATTTGAAGGATTATCCCCTTAGTATAAGGTGAATTGTACAAAAATAGCAGACATCGCAAAGATTAATATAGCTGTTATAACACGTTGAAAACTTTTCAGGAAAGTGCCGATAAATGGCACCATATCAGGAAAATGTGGATTCCGAAATTCAAAAATAACGGTTTTTTGTGTCCAATCTACCGAAAAGTGGAGCGGAAAACAAATCTATCTCACTTTTGCTACGTACTCAACGAGGGCTTTCCAAAAAGTACCCACATGACAGGATACGGATGAAAGTGAAAATCCCGAATTTTTTGTAAGTTTACCCCTTGAAAAATGCACAAATTTGCAAATTTTTTTGAGAATTGTAGCGGTAGAATATTTGTAGATTTTGAATAAAAATGTCAAACTCATTCCGGTAACTTTTCAACGACAGAGCAGGTATGTAGGTTTTAGATTCTGTAAGTACCATGCCCATGGGTTTCTAGAGATAGCCGGTAGATGGCGGAAAGCGGGCACGTAAAATTCTTATAAGACTTTTTTTTTTAATAAGTAATTGACACCAGATCTTCCTGAAATTTTGTATAGCTAATTTCCTGATAAGGGTGCATACTCAAAAAAATCGAAAATTGGATTAAACGATAATTCGTGGAGCAAAGTTTCGAAATGAATATTTCAGACATCAAATTTGCCCGTCGAAAATTAAATTTCGCAACTTAATCGGAAGGGAAGGGAAAATATGCTCAAAAAATCAGAAAAAAAATCATGAAAAAATTAGCAAAAAGAATTTTGCAAATCGGATAATATTTAGCCGAGATATGCGGTGGGGTGGATTTGTACATTATGCATTATTTCGGTTTCGCTTGGCCATCTGGAGCTGCGACTTGCAACACTTTCATTTCTAGTCAAGCCCAACATATACTGTGAATTTGAACGAAATCGGTGATGACGAGTAGGGACCTTCTTCTTGTTAGTCAAACAGTTTCCTATAAACATACCTGGTTGCAATTCTTTCGAGAAGCAAACAAATTCACCATTTATTTTCGTGGGAATTTGTACAAGTTTTTATGAAATTACAGGTATGTGGATTGCCTTCTGAGTCTCAAACCTTACGTGTTGATTTCGTTCGGTTTGAGAAAACATCCCTTAGTTAACTGATTCACTAAATTCATTTCCTTCAGAGGTTCTGTGATTTGTGTAACCGATTCATTTTTCCTGAGTTATGATCAGTCTAACACAGTCATACTCCCCACGGAAAATACTGTTTTGCTTCAATTCCTTTGGATCTGAGTGAGAGCAGAGTTGTATCGAGAATGGTGGCTTGTTCGTGTCCGTTATTGCAAACTCTAGCGTTCCTTTGGGGACCTTAACTTTGACATGAATTTGTAGCGCAATCTACCATCATAATGGAACGTTGTCCTCATCGCTATCTTTGATCACATGGAATTCGCATATTTGTGGACTCCATACTAAGAATTTTCCGTCACATGTTCCCCTTCCCCGAAGGCACAATTGAGGCTTGATTTATTCCTTTTCTTGATGAAAGTATGCGATCGCAACGTAGATTTTTTTAAAAGGCTAAGGTCAGCGCCATTTTCGGCTAAGAGTTCGACCGCGAATTTAGCTGCTATATCCAATGGCAATTTTACTGAACACTTAATATTTGGGCGGGCTGACACCATTTTTCTTCATCGACTTTTAGGCTTCCGCTGAGGTATCTTACTCGCCCACTCTTGTTTCGCTCTGAAATTATTTAACACGTGCCCTTTTTTCTGACAAAACTCACATCTCTCTGGAGTGTTTGCCATAGTTACTACCTGAGAATTCGCTCTTCCATTGAATAGCACCGAATTAACTTGAGGTCTCTGATTAACGGGTTTTCTTCTGGAATTCTGAGAGACGTACCCATAGTTTTGATAATCAGTGCAAATCTCTGACTTTTTCTTTTCAAAACATTTGGCGAATATGTGATTGGTCCTATTACAGAGGCTGCACCTTACATTCGGATACCGTCTATTATTCTCAAACTGGCTGGGGGCTGGGTTTCCTTGTCTCCCTTGGTATTGAGTTCTTGGATGTGGTTCAATGGAGGAACTCAGCATTTTATGAGATGGGTTAGCTATTGGATTCATTAAGCCCATGCCTAAGGGGTTACGATCTATTGACTTGCCTGTCTGTCGGCCTCTTCTAATTTTTGAGCCTTTTCATGTACAAAGGTCAACTTATTACTTATGTAATAGAAACATTTTATGGGTGGGATTTATTATCGCTGTTGTAAATACATAGATCGCCGTCTCTGGTAACTCGGCTTGTACTGCTGTAGCAGCCTTTATATAACGCATGGAGTTTATTTGCGAAATCTGTCAATGTTTCGCCGGGCATTTGAAATAGTACTCGGAGTTCTTTTACCAAGGCTACATAGCTTTTTTGTTTACCAGTTTGCTTTGAATCTTGGTTTCTGACTCACTGAAATTCACGAATTATTTTCCCTCTAGAGAAGCAGCTTCTCTACCCCTAAAATCTGTGGAGAGTAGAGTTACAAAGATAGCAATTTCTTGGGTAGTTAAGCAATTCATTACATATCTGCAACAATTGGTGAATACCGTTAGCTCTGGTGTGAGGCTTATTTCCCCAGTTAAAATAGGTATACTATTGAAGATTAACTGGTTCGCCTTTGAAATATAAACGTTAGCCATATTAGCGTCTTGTGGTATTGCCTCCGGTTGTTCCCGAATTCTTCAGAACTGCAAAGATCACCTTGTATTTCACAGTCTTTTCCTAGTTCTAATAGGGACTTATTTCGTCTCAGAACAACTAGACCTGATCTTAATGGCATAGGAATTTCGTTATGACTTTAGGAGGTTCCACTGACACCTTTTTCAGTCGATATTGTGTCTGTACCATCCGAACTATCTGAACTATAGTTTGGACTAGTGTTGCCAGGTGTCCCGATTTGCGCGGAACGTCCCGATTTTCAGGGGTCTGGGGACGCGTCCCGATTAGTACCTGATCGGGACGCTAAATGTCCCGATAAATCAAAAAATGAAAGAAAAAAAGTTTTTCATAAAAAATACATTTACGCTACGTAATTTTTTAAATTTAAAATTGCGCACATCAGCGTCATACACCACATCACATCACTAGCGCATCGCATGAACGAAAGAGCGCGAGCGTAATAAAAATAAATACTAAAGACTAGGCTGCATGGGCTTAAGCTCTTCGCCTTCCCTAAGGGAGAACATTAAAAAAAAAAGAAATGAGAGTGAGAGAGAGAGGAGTAGTGTGTATGCATTGCGAGTCGACTGACAGTTTTGTTCGGGCGGTTACTCAGGCTGTTAGTTAAAATAAAAATTGTAATTTAAAGCTTTGGAAACAACGATCGACAATTTAATCTAGGGGATTCTTTGCAGGTAAGAACTATGTGAATGTTTACGCAACAGCTTTTAACAATTATCTCGCATTTTGATATTCATACTATAATTTGCGTTTAGCGATTTTAGGTTATGTTTTTGGTGTTGGTTTTTGTTAGCTGGTTTTTGCTGTTGGATGTTTGTTTATTGACATAAATGTGAGTGCACGGCGTAAATATAGCAATTTTCAAGTGTTTTGCTTCATAAATAAACTCAGTACCTAATCTACGCGGGCGAAAGAGTTGATGTTATAAATATTTTATTTATGTCTGGGTGTTTGTTGGGTGATATTGGATTTCTTTATTTTCAGATTTCCTTAAAATGAGTGATCCGGAAACTGATTCGGAAGTAAAAACCGATGCTTCAACTTCGACTCCGAAAAAGAAACAGAGAAGAATGTGTTCTTTTCTTGATGTTTGGATGAAAAGTTATTCGTTCATCAAACCCGCTCCAAATAATAAGTTTAAGGCGCTTTGTACACTGTGCTTAAAAGAGTTTAGCATATCTCATGGTGGCAAGAATGATATAGAAAAGCACCAAAAATGTAATGAACACCAAAAAAGAGAGAGAAGTGCTAGTTTATCTACATCGCTGAAATTATTTTTGAAAACCGATCAAATGACTACTCAAGAAGAAAAAGTGATTGCCGCTGAAGTCACTAAAACTTACCACTCGGTGAAGCATTGTTTATCATTCAATTCATTAGATTGTGATACAAAACTAGACCATATTTTGTATGATGATTCTAAAATAGCTGATAAATTGACGCTTGGACGAACTAAGGCCAGTGCCATTGCACACAACGTTTTAGGACCAGCATCAACTCAAGAGGCCGTCGAAATTTTGCAAAACGACACATTTTATAGTGTAGCTACTGATGCGTCCAATCATGGTGCTATAAAAATGTTTTTACTGATGGTGAGATTTTACAGCCCAACTACAAATTTGAAAACGTGTGTTCTTGACTTTTATGAAGATGCAAATGAAACTGCATCAGCCATCCATACGAATTTAGTAACACGACTGAGAGAGTGCAATATTGATATTAAAAATCTTACTAGTTACTGTGCAGATAATGCAAATGTAAACTTTGGCTGCCGCAATTCAGTTTTTCAATTATTGCGCCATGATAATGAAAACATTTTATCAGTGGGATGTCCTGCACACATCTTACACAATAGTGTAAAGCATGGGCTGAGTAAGATTAACTTTGATTTAGAGAATCTCATTCTAAAACTTCATAACCGTTTTTCATATTATGCAAAAAGAGTTGACGCTTTGAAAGATTTTTACGTTGATCACGAAGCTGAATTTGCTCCTGTCCTGCGACATGTGAAGACAAGATGGCTGTCACTTCTCCCTGCCGTGGAACGTGCTACTAAATCTTTCGTTATCCTGAAAGATTATTTCATATCATTGGGAGAAGAGGAATGCCCCAGTGCACTGTGGCAATTTTTTAATTCTGACGAAACAGAACCTTGTTTGGCATTCTATCAAAATGCCCTGAAAGTCTTACAGGATGCAGTGATATGTCTTGAAAACGAAACATTGCTGTGCTTTGAAGGTCACAAAATAATGCTAGAAGTTAGTAAAAAATTGAGGCAGAGAATCGAAGATGAATTTATGGGATTTACGTGCAGTAATTTGATAAAAAAGTTGCCTGCTGATAAAGTAACTAAAATAAAAAAAGACTGTTGTGCGTGGTACAAATATGTTCTTCATTACATAGAAACTAAATATGATCTCAAGGATAGCAGACTGGACATATTTAAACCATTTTCTCTCGAGGATGATTCATTTACTTACACGTCAATGGTAAACATTGTTGAAAACCTAAAAATTGATGCGTTTTTCGACATGGACCAACTTTATGAAGAAGTTTGTAATATCAAAGAATTATTGAAGGCAGCAGTGCAAAACAAAGATTTAACTCCGCTACAAAAATGGCACAACATTTTTAAAGACAATCAAGATTTTGTTAATCTGCAGAAAATATTTTCTTTTATGGCTTCAATTCCAGTATCAAACGCAACAACAGAAAGGGTATTTTCCCAGGCTAATTTAATTTGGTCTGAGAGGCGAAACCGTTTGACACTTGAGCACGTGAAAGCAGAAATTCAAATTAAAACCAACTTTCATATGACGTGCAATGAATTTTATAACTATGTTATAAAAAACAAGGCCATTCTAAAGGCGGCAAAGTCCAATGAAAAATATAATTTTAATAAAAATAAAAAAAATACATAAATAATTACTTTATTCTTCTGAAGTGCGTCAATTACGCTTAAAGTGCCATTTTATTTATAATTTCTACTAGTCCAGCTGCTGCTACCTACTCCAACAAGACTGATTACTTGTTATGTAAGATTAATGCATATTTAATTTAGGTAATATAATACAATACCTTGTACTAGTAGTTTAAAATGCAATAAATTAAACCCTGATTTAAAAACACCTTGTGTTTTGTTTACTGTCCCGATCTGCAACCCTAAATCCCGATTTTTTTGACCTCATGTACCGACCTAAACCAAATCGGACCTGGCACCACTAGTTTGGACTGACGTTGTCAAAAGAGAAGGGGTCTATCTTTTTCCAAAATAGCTTTTGGGCTTAACTTAAGACGAAAACGGGAATTCTCATTTCGACTTGACATCAAGGGGAGTCGAACTAGCTTCTGGTTCGTTCGATGTATTGTTTAACGTCCCATATTAAGATATAGGTTTACTATTGCATATTAGCGTATTTGAGTATTGTTTTTTTTTACTATTATTCTTCACTGGTGATTATCGGACTGTCCTACAACTCTACGTGCTTTAATTTACACGTTTCTCGTGATAGCAGTACTTTACTACTTTTAATTTTGAAATGAAAACAGGAGTTAATATAAATTTTATATTGGAATTTGGGATAGTTAATATTTAATTTGTACACAGTAAAAAATTTCCAGTTGAAATAACGCATTTTATATGGTCACTATAGATCCTCTATATTTTGAAAGTTATTTTAAGTAATGGGTAAAAATCAAAAATGACTCTGAAATTTGTGTTAAATTAAGTAACCAAAAATCCAAAAATGGAGTTTGTTAACACAAAAATGTAGTTCTAGATTATTTATATTTCGTTATATCGATCCTTTAAGTGAGTTGTTTTTAGCCAATCTAAGCGTTATTTCAACTTCCGGCTTTAAGTTAAAATAATTTTTCTTATAACATTAATCCAACTATGGTATGTGCGTTAATTGCACTTTTCTGAAAGTCAAAAGTACCCTATCTTTGGGAGGAACAAATGAAAGATGCATTCAAATTTGGAAAATTTATTTCTTTAAATTTATCGAATTTTTTAAAAAGTTATATATCTTAAACTTATGAACATTTTTCCAGTATTAATATTACATTTCAATTCAAATGTTTCTTTTGTAATCAATTGTTCGTAACCAAGCACTTTCAGGTTTTGTTTCACATAATCACTCAGAACAAACATTTTAATTTTCACACGTGAGATGTTTGTACTTCGGCACCATACAACTGAATGAACAAGAAGCTTGCCAAGCGAAACACTTTGTCCTCTTGTGTATTGTTAAGTTATGGAAGGGGTAGAATTAATACACACAGCACAGTAAACATAAAACACACATTGAGTCAATTTGAATCTACTACTGCGTTAAATAGCGTTTAACCCATTTTTTGGGTTATTATTAAAAAGTCATAAGTTATTTTAACTCAAATAAGCCTTGTTTGCTTTTTAGATTTTTCGGATATACTTAAAATAACTTTTGAAAACTAATGAAATTCACGCAAATTTTATTGAGTCACCTACGCATTTTTCATGTGACTCATTTATTTTTTACTGTGTAGTAGTTTGGCTTTTTCGTCTGGGCTGTATGTATCACTGTCCCATATATGTGGAACTTAATTCAGTGGGTTAAATATAACGGGGATCAACCACAAAGCTGAACAATACTCGTAATTCTGCAAAAAATTAGGAGTATTAAGAACAAATACCAAAAGCTAATAGTTTTCACTTTATTTACTAATTAGATAGAATATGCACATATTTAAGAGTGAAATTGAAATCACTAAAAATTTTCTATTGGCTAGATAAAAGTCCAAGAATATTATTTTTTTTGGCTTCTTATGCGGTATATCGTATAACCAGGTAAGTAAATCGTGTGTATGTCAGATTCCTAGGGTGCGTAATTACGTATTTTATTATTTGTAACAGAGAGAATAAGAACTAGACGCAAAGTATACAATATAGCAAAGACATAGTGGTTCCACATAACGTTCTGACTAGAGTAATAATTGAATGGCATATATATATATATCTTTTAAATGGTTTTATCACGGTTTCAATAATAGCAGAACACTTTTTTTTTTTTTATTAAATTTTTAATTCAGTTGCGCAATATTTTTATACAACTATTCATTTTTACCACTGTGCGTGATTGATAAGGCAACAAAAAATTTAATTTCGTTCTGTATATATACATATAGGTATTTGCGAAATAACAAGAAAAAACACTGTAATTTAACACCTTAACACTCATCAAAACAAAACCAAACAAAACCACACACAATATTTTAAACATTTTTTTTTTTTTTGTAATACAACTACAAAAAGGAAATTTCTCTACTTTTCTCCCCTCTTCTTTTCTTAATTAAAATTTTACGTTTTTCCACTTTTTTATTTACAGGAAACTTACAGAAATATGTAATCCACTATGCTAAATTTTAATAGATTAAATATTATTCCCATTTCTCTGTTATTAGTCGTTTGCAATTAAATTTGTTTGTAATAAAATTTTTCATCCAAATCTCCTGCTTGAATCCAATTTTACATAGAATCTAGTATCCACTTGCTTTTTTTTCTAGATGTTTTTACTGTTAAAAACTCTTTCTGCTTTCACTTTACCCTATCTGCTCGATGTACGGGAAGAATAATATCTGGAACGTGAATTTGTTTTTGTTATTTTTTACTGCTCTCTAGTCTCCACTGAATTCCTCGTACTTGTTGAACATGAGTTTTTAGGCAGATTGAATAGCACCCCAAAGTCAACTCCGGCTGCGCCAAATAATGTTGTAAAATCAAGTACATATTCATCTCACGTACATTGGGCTGAGTTGAGCAGGTCACAATAACACATCACTTAATCTTTTTTAACTTTATTTATACATATATATATTATTTATATCTTTACATCTCGTGTATTTAATTTGTCGTGTATAATAAACCGTAACTTGATACCTCTCATCGAATCCAAAAGACTGAAATTTCTTAGCTTTTTCAGCCACCATGTTACCGCGCATTCGTTATTTTTTATTAATTTTTTATTTGATAAACCAGGTCACCGCTGTGACTATCCGGTAGTCACCTGCATATTTCGCAGTGACGCGCTTTCATAACAAATGCAATAATTCAGAGTTTGCTATGAAATGCGATGTACTGCAACTATAAACAGTGCCACCGTTTAGGCAAGACCTGTTTGCATTTATTGTGTAAGGTCTTGCTTTTTGCCACACAACAATGACCTAGTCAAGAAGCGCTGCCAACCAATTCTTGTTTCACACAGAATAAATGATTTATTTTTATGGACAACAAGAATTGATTGATCTTCTATTCACAACAGATGGGCAGACGGACATGCAAAAATCAAAATATCTTTCAATATTATGCGTGAATGTACAAAAGGAAAGGAAAGGAATTCAAACAATTAATTTCATTACAAATTAATTTCAATTCCGCTAAATACAAATATTGTGCACATACCTACCTACCGACCTAACTACCTACCTACCTATTACGCACGCCTTCATAGAAATTAAAAATGTTATCAAGTATTTTCTGTTTTATTACATAATAGTCCGTTTTCACTTATTTTCCGATATCAAAGTTATTTCCGACTTATTTTGAAATTGATCAGCAATATGCAGACAGACAAGCAAAAATCAAAATAACTTAAAATTTTATGGATAGGTGTCCATTTTGCTCTACCAGCATAGTTTCTATACGTTACAAAGGGAATGATAAACTTAGTATTCCCTATAATTTCATCATCTAGGGTATTAAAATAGCTTAAAAAATATCTTACAGAGACCGAAGATGTCGAAGGAAGTGCAAAAGCTGGAACTCTTCCAGAATTTTTGAAAATCTGGAAGAAATCAATTTTCAGTACGTTTCATTGTACTCATAAAAAATTACCATATTCTACTAGCATATCTTTCTCTGTTTTCTCCACTTCATTTATATTCTGAAATAATTCATTAATTAATTTCAGCCCATCTACATCATCGTATATTAATAACCTCAGAATTAGAGATTCACTGGAAAGTTGCGGGAAAAGTAGTTGCCTTCAATATTCGAATGTTTTGTGCAAATATTGCAGGGACTGCGCTACTTTCCTCACCATATGGAAGGAAAGATGTGGAAGGCTGGTATTTAAAAAAATCAGATTCACCGATTGTAAATTCTTTGGCAATATCAGAACTCTGCAATGTAAAAGTTAATAAAGAAATGTTTCATAAATAAATTCAATTTGTACATTAACATGGCGGGAAAATTTGCCACATGAAATGCAATCATGGATCGGAACTGCTCCTTTTTCGAGGATTTTTCTGCTTTTTCTATTTACAATATTAAATTTATTGAAATAGTCTTCGCAGATATTGCTGTTGGCGTTCGTATTATAATCTGGTCTCCAAATGGCTTGAACCCATAATTCTGTTAACATCTTTGGAAACCTAAACTAATAAAAACAAAAAAAAAAATCAATATATTTCATTTTTCTTAAAAAATTTTTCGCTGCCCCAAAATAAAATACAATTGTGAACTGCAATTGACACATGAAAGAACAAAAGAAGGTGGGAACACAAAAATGTAAACAAAAAATATTTTTAACAATTAACTTGATATTTGAGTCTTCTTATCCTTTTTTCATTTCTTTTTCACCGAATTTGTAAAAAAGAAACTTTCTAATTTAATTGTAGGAAAAACGTCTTTCCGGCATTATTTCGGCGATTATACCAATAGCACCGCACAGTACAATTCAATATTCAAATATTCACACTTTTATGAACTTAAGTCCAAGGCTTAATCACTAAATTGTCACTTCAAATGTTTTTATTTAAAATTAACACAATTAATCAAAAAATTAAAGGTTTTTTATATAAATATCACAAAAAATACAAGACCCGGTGCAAAAACACGAATCTGACGTTAAATTCGAATTGACACAATTGACTAATGTGAAGATATCTTGGCTAAAGCTTGGTGGAAGCTTGGGTAAACTTGGTTCAATTCTTCTTGATTTTCCACCCGTTGGCTTAAAAATCGAGTTTCCCTCACGCCGATAGGGTTTTTACATGATATTTCGGTTCCCTTAGTTATATGTTCTAAGGGAATAATATTAATTTTTTAAAGTGGGAAAACGTAAATAATACAAGTTTTTTTGGATCGAGTTATCTAAATATAAGGATGCTGCAGCCAAAAATCCGTTTAGTGAACTTTCTGCATTAACTATTTCATTGCCATCTTTACCGAGTTCGAATGCAGCAGTTGAAAGATTGTTCAGTTTGATGAACTTGGTACAATCTAAACTACGGGATAGACTGAATTTAAAGACACTAAATGCAATAATAAGAGTTGGGACTTCGTTCAAAATGTTGGGGAAAACCTGTTTCAACTACGAGCTTCCTAATGATATCGTTAAGATTATAAGTACAAACCAGGCTTACTCATTGATTTATATACATAAGTGTCAACCAGGTTGATGAGCGTAGCGACGACGATGTTGAGTGGGACAGCAATAATTAATCACTTATAATATTTTGAAGACCGAATATAACCGGATATAACTTAGCACTTCACGAAAAGTTTAAGCACTTCATGAAATGAGCAGAAAATGTTTTTTCTTCTTTAGGTTTGTGAATTTTAGTTGGTACGACAAAGACAACAACAATATTGATTGGTGAAGTGAAGAAGGATATAGTCTTAATTTCATCCCACAGGTTTCCTTCTTGTGGGTACTTAATCTTTAACCTACGCTCAGTTTTAAAAAGATGTTCTAAATATTGAGTACAATAAATAACCATGTTGAGGTATGAAGTGATCGTGTTCGGAATGTGCTTACGACACTACAGACCTGATGTGGCCAGAGCACGTTATCAATAATTGTGGGAGATATTCCCCGCGGTATCTGGCGCCAGGAGCGTTTTAGAAGAGAATGATTTATTCAGGCCGTAGTTATAAATTTACATTTTTTTCCTTGCTTACCTCCGATTTATGGACCATAGGGCGCTTGCGAGCCTACTCTAGTGTTACAAACTAACATTTTTATAAATTTCCTAACAAATGCAGACATACAAAAAAACCTTTAATTTCACACTGCTTTTAAAGTTGAAATATCGTTTTTCGCCGAGCTGATCAATTAAATCACCACTAACAGAATTAATTCTAATTTTTTTTATTATATGTATATCCGATTCAAAGACGATAGTCTTCTTTATTCCTCTTGTTAATTAACAGCGAAAGGAAAGGAAAATTACTTTTTTTTAAAAATAATTTAAATTTTTTTTTAATAAAACATCACTTTATAGGACGATCTTCTTAGTTTAGCACTGAAATATTCGGTTTTATGTAAAGCAATTTCCATCTCGTATCTAACCTTAGGTTTCTCAACAATTGACTTTGACTTTGCACGATACTTTGTTATATGACAAGAAATATAAAATTTAATCATATTTAATAAAAAACTGGGTAAACTCCTTATTGTTTTCACTGATTTTTTTTCCGTTTAGACTATTAAAATGCTTCCGTCATTTAGATTACAACGTCACAAACACGAAATAAATATTTAAACAACAAAACAAATAAATTAATCCAAACCGAGTACCTTGAATGCATTTCGAGCTGTTCACAGCCCATCATCAGCAGCACGACTGGAGAATAGTTGGTGCATTGTCCTTATTGTTGGTGAATCCGTCAGCAAATTTATATGAGAGAAAATAAGACTGACTGAATGTTACCGCTGTCGGCATTGCTTTTGTTGTTATCTTTCTGGATGTAGTAACTCTCGTAAACATCTAACTTGCGATCGAAACACTATTTACACTAACATTGAAATGCTTTTCATCTAATACGTGTGCTGCGATAGCTGAACGTTGACCTTTATTATATTTTATATAGGAACTATGCTCTTTGAATCTCTTTTCAATACTTTGTTTCGTTTGTCCATAATAAATTTTGTCACAGTCACCGCACTTAATCCCGTAAATACCCGATTTTTTTAAATAATCTATTTTATCTTTTGTCGAACCCAATAAATTTTTCAATTTTCCGTTGTTGGTGAAAACCAATTGCATATTGTGTTCACGGAATTTCTGAGTTAGTTTGTTTGTTATTTCTGGTGCAAAACACATAGACACTCGTTTCATCTCGAATTATGAACCGATTTTCTTTGCCAAAACAAAGTTGATTGGTTGGATATTTCAATCTTTCTAGAGTGTTTTAAAATTAATTTGTCCACTAGTTTCACGCTGTAACCATTTATGTCTGCGACTTGCTTTATGTATTCATATTCGGCTTTGTAATTGGCAATTGATAAAGGCAGTTTACACAATCTATGTATTAACGAATGAAAAACCGCTTGTTTATGTTTAATTGGGCAATGTGAATCACTTGTTATGAATCTCATTGTGCTGGTAGGTTTATGATATACGGACACATCAATTCGTCCATTTGTATTGCTTTTATTCAACTCAAGATCCAGGAAACAAATTTTTCCATTCTTTTCTATCTCATGAGAGAAATTTATCGATTCGAATTAACCGATCAACGTGCTTAAAATATTATTCACTTGGTCTTTCTTCACAATCGCAAATACATCATCCACGTATCGGTGCCAAAACCGTGGAAGTAAACTGAGGTTCTTTAGACGCATCTCAAACGCTGACATAAATAATTCTGAAATTAACGGCGATAGTGGATTTCCCATGTTTGTGCCAAACTCTACTTTATAAAAATTGTTTCTAAACTGGAAATAGTTTTATGACATGCATAATTTCGCGACTTCAAAATACACAATTTTGTTTTCAGTGGGGACCCCCACCGAATCTAAGTAATTCTTTAATTCACTCAAAGCAACATCGACTGGAATACTTGGAAACAATGAAACCACATCAAACGATACCATAGTCTCATCATCATTCACCACTACATCTCTGATTTTTTCAACAAAATCAAATGAATTTTTTACTGATAGACTTTTTATTGGTGGTAACTGCTTAATTTCTTTTACCAACCATTTTGCTAGTTTGTAGCTTGGTGACGAAATGCTGCTAACAATAGGCCGGTCACCTGTTTTATGGATCTTAGGTAAACAATAAATTAGCGGCACTTGTGGATTTGATACAGACAAAAAACGTTGGAAACGATAGCCGAATATCGTGCTTATTCTTTTTATCATCTCATTGCAATCTCTCACCATTTTTGGTAATGGATTTCTATTTATCTTCTTGTATTTGCACTTTTCGATGACAGTTAACATGCGGTTTTCAATATCAATATTATTTAAAATTACTAATTTGTTTCCTTTGTCGGCCTTTATGTAAAAACAATTTTTCGACTGTAACGATTTTACTGTATCCCACTCATTATTTTCGTTTCTAGATTTTTTCACATTTTTAATTACTCTCTGAGCAGACTCTCTTATATCGCTTTCAACCGAAAAGGTTTTATACTTCAGTATAGTTTCAATTTCAACCACTGTATCAGCCAACGGTACTTTTTTTGGCTTTGGGGTATAATTCAGGCCTTTGTTTAATAACATTAACTCATTTTCAGTCAAGATCACGTCTGATTCATTGCAAACAAAATCCGGAATTAATTTTGGTCGAAGAGGTTCTATTTTATTTTTATCCGTCAATGACGTATATTTCTTTTTTAACGTTTCATTTTTCTTTTTCGCTGCTTCTGACACATTTTCTAAAAATTCACGTTCAAAATCAAACCATGATGTAATTTCAACAAAATTCAAACATTTTGTGATTTCCAAGTGTAAACTGTACAATTCCAATTCAACTTTGGTTAATTTTTCGAAAAGATATTTGATTTCTAAACTCAGCCATTTTTTCTGTGCAAAGACAATTCTTTTTTCTGTTCTTTTATTCTTCACTGAACAAGTCACTTTTATAAAATTGGGTGTTACATTGTTCTTTTTACACAATTGAAGGAACTGTATATCTTCCAACAAAAATTGCACCTTTCTCTTCAATCGAGAGAATCTGTTCAACTTTGGCTTGGTTGCCATTATAATAATATTTAAAAAATTGAACAACGTGAAAACCAACAATTAATAAAAAACTGGGTAAACTCCTTATTGTTTTCACTGATTTTTTTTTCCGTTTAGACTATTAAAATGCTTCCGTCATTTAGATTACAACGTCACAAACACGAAATAAATATTTAAACAACAAAACAAATTAATTAATCCAAACCGAGTACCTTGAATGCATTTCGAGCTGTTCACAGCCCATCATCAGCATCACGACTGGAGAATAGTTGGTGCATTGTCCTTATTGTTGGTGAATCCGTCAGCCGTTGATCTCAAAATCAGTTTTCTCACAGAAACCATTCAAACTCAAATCAAAACACATATATGAACAGACAAAATAATGGACTCTTCAATAATCCAACTGTGAACACTTTCCCACAAACTAAACCAGAACCTATGAATGTGAACCATAGTCAAATTTCCTCAAACACGGAAGATCAACATTTTCTAGTGCTTGCCTCCAATATAACATGCCCCATATAATAGCCAAATCGAAAACTAAGCCCCTAAGCACAGTATATATCATACAGTAGCCCAGCTCTGTCAAAACTGTCAAGTGAGTAGGATGCTTCTATAAAGAGACTATACTTTCTCTTTCAACAGTTTTAACTAACACACTAGTCAATTTTTAATAAATGGATTCCTATGTAAATCTAAAGTGGAAGAAAGAGAACTGATGGCATTCTTAAACTTTTACTAGAAGGAAAGAGGCAAAATGAAAAGCAAAAATGGAGAAGAAAAAACAAATGACAGTTCGACACATGTCAAGATAAAATGACAAAACGTTGAAAATTTAAGGAAGCAATTGATTGTGCAATGTTTAATTAAAGATTAGTGCTTATTGTATATAAATAATTTCTTTCTTTGGGTAATTGTAATAATAGTTATTCATTAGGAAAGTGTTCAACATTTCCATATTAATAAAATAAGTTTAAACTGTGAAAGTAAAGTATAAATATTGTCGTGTTCGGGAATACAGAACTAATTTAATAAATATATTTTTAAAGTTAAAGTTGTGATTGGTTGTTAGGTGAAAATCTATTGGTAGCTTGTATAATATAAACAAAGTTGCCTTAGGTTTTTATTTACTTGCTAGTCTGTATCATCGATACATATAAAAAACATTGTGTGGTAATAATTAACTTAAAAAATTTTAAGTTTTCAAATCTTTATAGGTAGGTACCTTTTGGCATAACTGGAGCTTTGAAGAAGTTACAGTTGCAGTGGGGTATTGCGGTATTGCCACGGGATATTTTGATATACTGTGCCCTTCATAATTTGGTGCAATTTATTGGATTTTGACGTTCATTAGATATTGACGCAAAAAGGATAAAACAGTAAGTTATTATAAAATTTTATTAATATTGTTTTAAATATTATTTATTTTTAGTGTACTCTGGATACCGCAGAAAATGCATCAAAGGATGCCAAGAAGGAACCTTTTCAAACATTTTTTCCTTCCCGAAAAATCAGGAAAGGTATAATCATTTGCAATTTAATATAATAGAATAGAGTAAATAGAATAGAATAGAATAATAGAATAAATTCAAATTCAATACAATACAATACAAAACGCTTTATTGAAAGAAATTTTGGCACTATGCATGTAGAATAGAATAGAATAGAAAAATTGTTTATTGAAGAACCTCAGCTTACGCTACGTTACAAACGTTAGGTACATCGAGTAAATAATAGATAGTTGAAATTATCGATAAAATACAAAGTCGTTTAGCAAACCAACAAAGGAGCAATGAACAGACTCATTGCGGCAGAAGGCAAAATCAGCAAAATAGTTAGTCTATGAAGTTAAACAGTAATAGGTATGATATATACTGTGAATAGGTGGTAATAGTAGAGAACTTAAAGTAAAGCCGGAAATACCGGTTAACAAATAAAGGTACAATGCAGTAACCATTTTAGTGGACCGATTTCAAACAAGCTGGAAATTCCGCCTTTCGATGCAATTATTTATTATTCTAGTTATTACTCTTTACATATGTGTTTAGTTTAGATAACTAATTCCTATGTTATTAAATTTACAGTATAAAGTTTTTACATTATAAATTAATTTAATTAATTTGTATACAGTCTGTCCTGTCACAGTATACATGTCCTGTGGTCTGAGGACTATTCTATGAGACATTTGGATTCCATAGGGGCTAACTTACAGACTAACACTGTGTCCGGTGGGAATTCAAACAGGGAAAACAGTGTTTGTGATTTAACTATACGACTAATTAATGAGCCATGGAAGGCGATAATTATGAGGATACAGACTAATAAGTTTTAAAGCTACAACCTACGCATGGCTAATCACAGGTTCGCAAGTGGTTAATAATATTACAATTGTTTTTAAGTAACTATTCAGGTACTCTGCGATTATATTCGGTGGGAGGAGTAGTAAGACTAAAAATGGTAACCTACGGCTGAAAACAATTATCATTAAGTATATTGTCATGAACCGCTATGATTCAGTATTAAAATAAGTATGTAAATAAGGTACTTTGTGTAAGGCAATGCCCACAGCCTCGTAATGGATAACCTATAACTAACACTTCTATAAAATATACTATGTTTGGCAATCAATGTTTATGCGATAAAGCTAAGGGTAACTAACAGTTAATCACCCTTATTACAGTTGTCGACTCACCAAAGTGACAATCTTCGCAGTCACTCTCACTTCACTTCACTTTTCGTATTATCGTTGTCGAACGGTGTGACGTGACATTTTTCTTCAAAGCCGTATTATAGTTGTCACTTAAAGGGACAGGTAGCATCAGGGCATGCGTCAGGGTGTAGACAAAAGTGAGGTTTGTCTTATTTCGTGATATTGGTGTTATTTTTGAAAGTGTTTAAAAGAAAAAAAATATATAAACGCGATGTATTTTAGCCCTTTAGCTATAACAGGATGCTTCACCATAAAATCTGTCATGACTTCAAATTGTTTTTTTGTTGTAATCTTTACACTACAATTGCAAAAAAAATAATTTAATTTATAAAAATCTATTGAATTTTATGTTTTAATGAATAACTTAGAAATCCATTATAAAATTTATCATTTTCTGCTTGAATTATCCTTTTCCTTACACACATCTAACATCTGTCACTTACGAAATCCAAGTGAGTAAAATTGTCACTTACATCGACCTTTGTCTACTTAATACGTCCAAAGTCGTATGTTTTCGACAAATGTCACTTTAAACGACAACGTAATACCATTTTTGTGTCGTAACGCCATTTCTCACTTAAAGTGACAACGATAATAAGGGTGAATATCTAATATTAATATCTAATATTAATATATAATATTATTTTATATTTAATATCTAATATTATTTGGCATTTGGCTTATATATTCCGGAAATAAATTCAATCTAGCTTTGTGTGTAAAACAGAAGGCTCTTTGTTTGTAAAATAAAATGTTGCTGTTTTATGCCAATACAACCGTGTACCTTATGGTTGCTTTTTCTTGTTCGGCGGCAAGAAGACTATGAAGCCAAAAGCCACATCTAGCCAAAATTTATATCTACTCTTCATTGACCTTTTCGTTTCGTTAATTTCTAGAGCGTTCTTATGGCTGCAAGATCAAGAGAGAAGATCTCAAAAAGATTTGGGATCATCTGGGCACAATATTCATTTGCGACAAGCATTTCCCAAATGATATGCGCACCCCAAAGGGATTTCTTCGAAGAACTGCTATCCCAGACGCAGATGAGGTATTTTTTTAATCTATTGCTTCTAATTTGATAATGTGTGGGTTAGTCAGGTATGGCTAGCGACCCTTCATTAATTTATGAATTATGGTCATTTCAAATATCATTCAATTTTTTTTTTTCTATTTATTATTTCAAATTTTATTTAAGGTGAAGTGAAATTTATACCCTAGATGAAACCTGTTTTTAGTAAAGTTCTCATTTTGTAAGTAACACATAGAAAACATGGTGGCAGAGTAAAATGGATTGGAGACCCACACATAATATTATAAGTTGTTTTGATTTTCACGTGACCGTCTGTTAGCCTGTCTGTCTGTCCGTCCTCACGATAACTCGAGAACTCTTTTACTTAGAGAGCTGAAATTTTGTACACGGCCTTTTCATAAAAATAATAAATACAATTTAAAAAGTGGACCAAATCGGACATTCCATTCCTGGTGCTGTCCTTGGTTTTCCAATTTATTTAATTTTTATTTTCATCTAGGGTATTATTTTATCGGTCCAAAACCAACTATCACATTTTCCCTTGTTTTTTTATTATTTTTTATTTTATCTAACCAATTCTTCCATTTATTACTTCTAATTTTTTTCTTTCTTTCTTTCTTTCCTTTTATATTATTATTTACTTTTTATTTTCCGCAACCTTTTCCTTATTTTTGTTGTCCATAAATATAGGAGCCAATAGGGGCGCAAATTGTTGAGTCAGGAAATGATTGTAGAGTTGTCGTACAGTCGTCTGTAGAGGTAGGATGTATCCAGAGCGATGGATATACTAGCTTTATAGACTCTGGAGGGGTTTCACTTTCAAGAGGTGGAAACTCTCAAGAGCCTGTAGAGGTGGGATATGTCCAGAGCGATGGATCTATTAGTTTTATAGACTCTGGGGGTGTTTCACTATCAAACGGTGAAAACTCTCACGAACTCGTAGAGGTAGGATGTGTCCAGAGCGATGGATATACTAGCTTTATAGACTCTGGAGGTGTTTCACTTTCAAGAGGTGGAAACTCTCAAGAGCCTGTAGAGGTGGGATATGTCCAGAGCGATGGATCTATTAGTTTTATAGACTCTGGGGGTGTTTCACTATCAAACGGTGAAAACTCTCACGAACTCGTAGAGGTAGGATGTGATGGATATACTAGCTTTATAGACTCTGGAGGGGTTTCACTTTCAAGAGGTGGAAACTCTCAAGAGCCTGTAGAGGTGGGATATGTCCAGAGCAATGGATCTAAATTGAGCTCCAATCAGTCTGCTCAAATTCGACATAAGGACGAAATTTTTGAAACTGATCACTCTGAAGAGAACCCATCTTCACTGAAAATGGTCCAGTACAGCCACAGTACACCAAAAAGAAACCCCCGTACAAAATACCTCGCAAATACTCGTACAGCATTTCGGAGCAATATATCCATACAGACGGAGAAGGCTCTTTCATCTAATACGCCAAGAAAAAGAAAAATGCACGACGTAAATTTATCGTTGCGCATGGAAATTAAAAGGCTTAAAAATGAAAATAGAGCACTTAAATCTGGGCGGTACTCTAAAAGTGTTATACAACAGATAGTTAGAGATTTACCAAAAGAAATAAGACTTATAGTAGAAAATCATTTCAAAAACAAAGATAGAAGCAAACCAGGAAGAAGATATACAAAGGAGGTAAAATTGTTTGCTCTTGAGTTATTCTGCCTGGCTCCGAAAGTATACAAACGGCTGTCAGTGTCACTGGATCTGCCTTGCAAATCCTCTCTCGGAAAATATATGGAGACGTGGCCCGATAAGCCTGGTATTAGTGCTACGCATTTATCAGCACTTAAATTGAAAGCAGAACACATGTCAGACGATGCAAAATATTGCACAATTTGTTTCGACGAAATGTCCTTAAAGAGTAACCTATTTTATGATGTAAAAATTAGCGTTATTATCGGATTAGAGGACGACGGTACCGAGAGGAGGAACGTTCATAGCAAGAGTGTCTTGGTATTAATGGCCCATGGAATAACGGAGAATTGGAAACATCCGTTGGGATACATATTTGTACATTCTACGTGTTCTGCTCTTGATGTAAAGCGTTTATTGTTTGACGCTGTGATTCGTCTGCGCGAAATGAATTTTCTACCGGTTGCCGTTATTTGCGATCAAGGGTCTAACTTTCAAGCTTTGGCAAGTCTGTTAGGTGTAACAACTACTAATACAGCAGTTTTAGTAGACTGTAAACCAGTCTACTTCATGTTTGATCCCTGCCATCTAATAAAAAGCTTGCGGAAAAATTTTCTGAAATACGACATTGTTTATGACGGTAATAAGAGAGCAACCTGGAGAGATGTGAGAGCATTCTATGAACGAGATAAAGAACGGCAATTTCGGAAAGCACCCAAATTGACTGATGCTCATATCTATCCAAGCAACTTTCAAAAAATGAAAGTTAAGTTTGCCACACAGTTATTTAGTCAGACTGTATCCGCTGGTATTCAATCGGAAGTGGAAACCAGTGGATCCAGCTCAACGGCTGTGAGCACTGCAGAAATAATAGGTAGACTAGATAAGCTGTTTGATATTTTTAATTCAAGCTCTCCCTTCGAGCAAAAATATTCAAGGAAACCTTTTGTAGGTGATGAAACGCAGTTGAACTTCCTTAACGAAATATCAGCTACTTTAAGCTCCATAAAATTTATTGACAAAAATGGAAAAGATGTAACTTCCACAATAAAATGCCTTAACGGCTGGTTAATTGTCATACGGAGTTTAAAAATGATATGGTCTACCATAAGCGTGCAGGGCAACATCACACTCTTATTAACCAGAAGGTTAAACCAGGACTGCTTAGAGAACTTTTTTGGATGGATACGCCAGCAGTTTGGAAATTGTGTGCAGCCGACTCCTAGACAATTCATAGCTGCATATAGAAAATCGTTTGGCATCCAATTTGAAGCTTCTTGAAACAGGTAACTGTGAACAAGAAGGGGAGTTTCAATTCCCTACATTGAATCCAATGCATTTAGTGAAGAGCATAGTTAACACTGAAAAAAACATTTGTTCACAAAACGTTATTTTGTTTCCGCGCGACTATAAGAATGTAAATGTTGATGAAGAAAATGCTCTTTTTTATATTTGTGGTTACCTATATAAAAAAAATCGTCAATTTCATCAGTGTATTCGTATGGATGAAAACCCTGACTACAATCCTCTAGCAGATTATTTGCGTTTAAGGCAATTTGATAATTGTTATTTAGAAGTTCCCCCAGAAAATTTCTATTTATATGTAAAACGCCTTGAGGATACGTTATCGAGCATTTTTGACAACATTATCTCCGAACGTGGTATTAATGGTGTATTATTAGAAATCCTTAATGCTGTTCCTGAGTATAAATGCTGTATTAACTTTTCAAAAGAGAAGTTTATATTATTTTTCATTAGAGTTCGCATTTTTTACATATTGAAGTTTTTCAATCGTAAAGTGAAAACTGCGGATAACCGGAACAAAATTTTGTCAGTAACTCATTGCTGATAAATTGTATTTCCCCTTTTCACTATACTGTACTACCATATCCCTAATATTCTCCAGTTTTCGAAAGAACTTATTCTCTACCTCTTCAGTTTATTTTATTTTGTTTATAATTCAATCCTAAATGTTAGTTAATTCAAAATTTATTCTAATCTGTAGAAAGAGGGCCGGGATTTTGCTTTCTGGGCAACTGTTCTTAAAACTGATCTAACGAGATAGATGCCTTTATCTCTTGTATTTCTTGTTATCTACCTCAATCTCTATCTTAATGCCAGCTGCAAGCAAATATGGTTTAATAGGTTAGATAAATCAAGAAATACAAGAGGTAATAAAGGCATCTGTATCGTAAGCTCAGTGGTAACAGATGTCGCCCGGAAAGCAAAAGGTCTCGACTTGAAAAACCTGACAAGGTGGTTTCCTCTTGTATTTAATAATTTAATTAGAATCTTTAAAAATATTCTATTCCAAAATCATTTCTTTTTAAGACTGTATTCTACGACAACTTCTGAATGGCCGACAAAATACAGCATCGAACTCCAAAATGATCAAAACTGGACTCTCCTTTTTAGCTAAGAATGCTCTTAAAAACATATAAAGCCACAACAGGCTAACGCAACTCAGATTCCAGGAAAGGAAAGTTGAACGTTTTTTTTATAAAACTAAGCTTTTATGTATTAAAAGTCTACGTATTGCAAGTATTTACGTATTATGATCCAGACAGATCGTATATATATATATATACAGGAAAGAATGTAGGAGATGATAAATATTTTAACCTTGTTTTGTCCACGGCAAGAAAATTCTTCAAATCCCCACTCTGTGGTTATTCATCATCATGCATATCAATCGAAAATGGCACAATTGAGCCATGCCGTGGACATGAAGGATAAGAAGTAAGAGTATGGACAATTTGCAACAAAAGGTATAAACTTTTTGTGGCACTATGATGATAACTTTGTTATATTGATAATCGTTGGACCTTTTTACTGTTCTATAAATAAATTTTTCCCCCGCTCTTCTCCGTTTTGAAGTTATGACTCAACAAAAATAAAATTTCATTATATTAACTCGTTTCTTTTTGTATTACTTAACTACTATTCTTCGCTTTAAGATAACTTACCCAAACTGTACCCAAAATGTAACCCTTTCTGCGTTTTTGGAAATTTTCGTAAACCAGCGAAAAAGTTCAATAAATGAAAGTAGGCAATTATTTTTTGAGATTCAGCTTTTCATTATCTACCTACGGCTCCAGATGCCGTGTCTTAAACCTGACCTCCTAATCTTGGTGCCCCCGTTTCATCTAATGCTAAATGGTGGATAGGCCTCTTGGGGAAACCAGCCATCGGAAATAAATGGTTAACGCGCCTTAAGCAGTACCTCATAAGGTGGTGAGGAAATCTGCATATGTATATAATCTATGAAAAAAAAAACATTTAAATATGAATATATTAAATTTAATTTTTGTCAATTAAGGTTTTTCAATAAAGAACTTTTTGGATTTGAATTTGAATTTTTATTTTTGTCCAGCCTGCATACTATAAAAATCAAAGCCAAACAGTAAAAGATTTAAAGTATGTCCCGAAAGTTCTGTTCTCTTCAATATTGATCCAAACAAGCTCACCTTCATATCCATTAGCGGGACCTTTTAAATCTTGAGTCACTTTAACTCTAACATCCACGCAAGAGAGTTCAAGAGTGTTCTCAGATTATATCTTTTAAAATATCATCTCTCAATAGCTGCAGACGAGATCTGAACATCATAACTATTATTTTTCAGTCTCGTTATAAATCTCCAGGTTCTATAGCTGAGCTAGAAGCAAGCCCACAATGAACTGAAAAGCATCAAGACTTCCAACCGCAACTAGGTCATATTGTCAGAGGGACAATAAGACTCCATCAGAGCCTTCTAAATCAGCTAACGATAGCTCGTCCGTATAGTTGCACTCCTCGAGTACAACTCCTTTCAGCTGTCTTGCTAACAATTGGTATCGACAACTAATTATGTCATACTCAAGATTGGAGAAACAACTGATTATCTAAACATAAACCTTCAAAAAAATTCTGGTCAGCCAAAATCCCTGAAATCAGGGTTGCTAGATTCAGGAATATAAATGATGTAGATTTAGCGCGTCTGCAATCTTATACATATATGCAATTTTGCTTCGAATTCCCCTCACTAATAGTTGTAGGTAAATCAGTATTAAATTTGAAATTATTGCAGTGGACCGTAGACTGTAAGATTTCGCTGCTTATAGTATTCTTTAGTAGGCAAAATTATTCCAGCATTCGGAGGTCCGAAAGAGTTGAGCAGCTTGATTGTGAAAACTGTAGCTTAATTGTATTTTTGTGAATAGGTTTACTCAATTTAAAATTCGTACATACATAAGTAGGTATTCTACTATCACATGTTTATTTATTTTCTATAAAAATTTTTCAGCTACCAAAGCAAAACATCTTGGTGATAGCTTGTCTTCCATTAGTTTCACTACATATAGATTAACCTTAATACCAAGCTCTTCGCCTTGTTCCTGCATATAAGCTACTCTATCGAAATGTAGAAGAATTTCCCAAACTTCCTGTGAATAAAAGAACAAATTAGAAATAACGGTTAGGGGTTATACCATTTTACAATAATATCACCTGAAGTATTGTCTGAAGACAAGTTAATCCTTCTGCAAGTTTTCTCCAATTTTTATATCGCAAGAATAAATAATTATATTTTCGTTCATGAGACTCAAATAAAGGCGGCAGTGACATTCTGAAAGTGGAAAAGAGGCCATTAAATATCTTTGTGCTACACAAATCTAGTAATTAAAACACATTTTGTTTGATTTTTTTTCTTCTTTTATATTTATAATTATTACCTCGAGCGAAAGCCATTTCCTCTGTACTCTTCCTTTTCTTAACTTTAGCATTGATCTTAGCCACATTCTTTAAGGCCTGAGCCAAGGTTTTTTCGTTGCTTTCATTTCCAATTAAACTCTTTTCAGAACTATTTGAATCCTGCGAGCAATTTGTCTCTAGTCTGCTAAAAGCTGATTCAGAACGCTCAGAAGGATCAGAGGAGGTATCAGAGCTTTTGTTTTTTTGTGATACTTCGTGAATTTCTTCAAGCCCTGTCAAAATGAAGCCTTCTTCTTCATCTAACCCTTCTGCATTCTCTGGCTCTAGCATGGATTCATCAACTTCAATTTGGCTACTGTGCGATAATGTTTTATCTATGGCTTCCTTTAATTCAGAAGTTTTTATTAGAAAGTCTCGAACGGTACCCAAATGCAAATAGCGTGAAAGATGTGATTATGTTTTTTTACTCAGAAGGATCACGAATTTATTGAAATTTTCAATTCGAAGCACTAATCTCGGTAGGAACTTTGTTTCTTTCAATACTTTTGCTCTATCTAATTAAGGATCGCCAGCTCTTCGTTTGGGTTTATTTTCGAATAGGTTCGTTTCGATGTAACTGATAAGATTATAAACTCTTTTCGCAAGAGATTTTCCAGAAACCCGTAAAAGCTGATCGAATCTGAAAGATATACAAAACTAGATAATTTTCGTTCCACATCAAATATCTTAAATACTCACTTTGTTCCCTGCAGGGATATTGGAATGGTTGAGTGTCGTGCAATAAAATGCTTCGTCAAATTAGTCAAACAAATAAACATTAGCATTAAAATTCGTATAAGATTATCTACGCACGGTCCTTCCGGAATGCAAACGTTTGTAAGATGAAATAGAGCATTGGAAATATGAATTAATTGCGAACAAATGGAACGTTCCATAGTCTTCAATTGCTGGACACAAGCATCATGATCATCTTCGATGATAATCTTCAACTTGAAATGCAAATTATTTGATTTCGCTATGAAATACTCGACTTGATCGATTTGTTTTCGTATTGTGATTAGAAGTTGTGCGATGCATGATTCTGCTGTTGCTTCTGTTATTGATTTCAATTCGAATTGTGGATTTATCTCTGCCTATAGAGCGCACCGATAATAATAAAATCAATGAAACAATATTAAGACAGTCACCCACCTCTTCATCGATTTTTCCCAAGACTGTTTCCAAATGCATACCGATCGTGTCATAAAATCCTCCAGTCTTAGTTTTCTGTCGAAGTGAGAAAAGCAATTTATGGGCAACCCCAAGTTCTTTTATTTGCAGCTCGTGATCTTGACAAAATTTAAAAATCCAATTGTAACCCTAAGAAATGATATTATCAGTATGATTAGATCTTAGTTTTTACGGTCTTCTTTCTACGAGTATTTACCTCTAGGCTTAAGTCATCATTCCATGGAATATTTTCATATAAAATGTCTAAACACTGAATCAAGGCCCCAGCTATTTTCCTCCCATCGGTTTCTTCGTGTAATTCTTCGCCACTTTCCAGTGCCCCTTCTATTGTCGATTGCAAAACTCTTGTTATTGTCTTGTGTCTTCCTGGTGTTTTGGTGGTAAGCACTCGTTCAAAAATTGTATGGGTGACCGACCCATTCTCTACTGAAAGCCGAAAAAGATTCTTTTCGTATTTTAAGCAAATAATAACCTAGATTGCGCGGAAATGATCTGCAACTTCCACGATGGTTAGCATAGGCAAAGGAAAAATCAAAAGTAGAATTTGGATATAATTGCAGAGCTCGACTGATGCTGCAGTTGCATAGAATTTGATTTAAAGTACAATGCTGAAAAAATGTGATAATAGGTAGAAATCGTGGGTGCTTTGTGAGCAGATATTCTGGAATACTTTTTAGAGAAACTCTCTCTAATCAAAATATCTAATTATCGTCGTAAGTAAACAATTTGAGCTTCAAGTAAAATATATGGGAAATTTTGATTAAAAATGTTTTCTTTTTTATCGCTTCAATGACACGTTCAATAAATAAACGGTCAACAATACATGCTTTTCATCACTTAGTCGGTGTTAGTTTTTCCATTAGAGAAACAACCACAATTGAGCGATTTTTGAGATATGATTTTCATCACGACTTAAAAAAGGCTGGAGGGATCTCATCAGGACCCGTTTTGAAGTCATTTGTGCAATTGTAGGAATAATGAATGAAACGTTATGAGAGTCGTTCATATGACTAAAGTTGTTATGTCGAGTATGGAAATTTGCGAAGAAAAAGCATTTTCGAAAAAAGAAGCAAACATATTGCAAAATTCAGACGAATCATTACTATCAGAATCCTTGGACCTCATGGGTATTGAGACAGTTCAGTTTTTTTCTCTATATTAATAAACTTAAAAAAGATACGTGGATCACTAAATAATGTTTCTGAATCTTTACTAAAAAAAAAATGTATAAATTTCAGCTATCATGCTGTGTGCTTTGCGAGAGAAGTTTTTTTTTCTTGTACGTCGAAGTTAAATTAGAAAATTCAAAATATTTCGTAAAATCTTACCGATTTCACCGAGATAAACTTGAAACTTTCGTTTAAAAATTTCATTAGCAGTCAAAAGACTCTGTCGTAGGCATTCACTACTAAGATACGCCGTTATAACATCACACAATTCGGGCAATCTTTTAATACGCGTAATTTCTATCAAAAATTTTAATATTCTCTTGCTATGGGTTATCTGCTTGTAGTTCGGTTGACTTCGTAATGCTTCCAAATGTATAGTTGTTACTTCTAAAAGGTAACGAATTAAATCTCGACTGCTACGGAGAACTGCAGTTGATTCAGTAGAGGCAAATGATACCAGATCTCTAGAAAATAAATAACAAAAAATAACCTACTCTGCAAAGAAATATTAAAACTCACTCATGTAAAAGTCTTAAAAATCGTTCAGTTGTTAGCAAATCCCAGATGTTTTCCGGTTTAAAAACGACTTTTTTCACAAGACTTCCATTAATGGTTACATCATGAACTTGGGTATCATTCGAATCTTTTCTCTTCTTTGATCCCTTCTTGGTTTGAGTGTTTTGGATGGTCTAGAGTTCAGTAAAAAATTATTATATCTTGAATTCAGTGATTTTTAGATCTTATACCTTTATTCCATCCCTTATACTTCGATGTCTTTTAAATAAATCGAATACTTTTTTAACGTTGTCGTTGCTTGGTTTAGACGTCCAAAGTTGATAAAATATTAAAGCTTCAAGGAAATTCAATTTTTGCATCGCTAGTTGATTCACTTTGTGGTCCATATTGTGACACTAGACAAGTTGAAATTCATACAAATTAAAAATTTAAAGAGAGACAAAGATTTCTCACAATTTCCATCAAATCTAAATCTTTCGAATAATTTTATCGATTATGGTCGAGAGAACGTCTTTATGCCAGTAGAATCATATTCCAATTCGTGAGTATCACAAGTTATGACACAGCAAGCAATAAACATAGTCAACCGTCCCAAATTATCCTTTACTTCAAGTTCATTATTCTCATTTCCCTGGACTGTTACAATTTTGTCAAACTTTATCTCGCAAGTAGATTCATCCAATTCAAAGTGTTGAATAAAATGAGACTCAATAAATTTTAAAGCATTAGGTGACAGCTTTGGATTTATTTCGATGGCTCTAGTTAGACCTGAAACAGAGAAAACAGAGGAGACTTAACAAGAAAAAAAAAAGTGTACTGGAATTCAATGTCATACTTTCATAGAGAGTTTCCTTTATTTTCAGACTATGATTGAAACAATTCCGTAGTAGCCCCACTATCTCCAATGTGAGCATATCAAAACTTTTTTGAGCATTGTTACGATCTCCAAAGGTTGCTTGAGACCGAGAGTATCCAGAAATAATCTGTTGAGTGAGCATACCTCTGGCACCAAAAGTAGTACGCTGCGAATTGTTATTGTTTAGCTGCTTTAAAAGCATACAGAAACCAAAGACTCCCATTCGACATGTCTCGTTCTCACTGTTAATAGTACATTCAATGATGAGATAAAGGAAAATTCTAAATTCTGGATATTCACCGTGAGTACATTGCCTTCTTAAGGACATCTATCAATGCATCTCGGATAGTATGAGAAATTTTTACTATAGGCAGAATAAATGTCATCATTCTCATCTAAAGGTAATCAATGAAAATTTATATTACTGGATTGATTGACTAATGCGAAGAGGATACACGATGAAATGCAGTTTTGATAGGAATGGAACTATGATAATGGCGTGAGAGGGCAAGAGGAAAGTGAGGAAAATACTACTGGTTAAGTGTTCCATTTGCACATAGTTTAGATAAGGTATTACAAATTCAGGAAATTTGTGATGAAATTGAAATGAAAGTAGAAAAAAGCGTTCACTCTAATGAGACTGTTGCAGACTTGGTTGTAGATCTCTACAGTTTTAAACTTATTTGCATTTATGTACATAATTTCATCGCTTTCTTAAAGAGTACCTTCAAGAGAAACTTCAAAACATTTTTGATTGTCTTCGAACACTCAGACATAGTGAAAGTATCGGTAAGACTTAACGTTGTCAGACATTCTAGAAGAAATACATTAATTCTATTACACTCAATTCTTGAATAACCCCCCCCCCCTTACCCGAATATTGCGTTTCATCCTGTTCAACAATCATCCATTCCGCTAAATTTTCTACCACTCCTTTTCCAAAGCTAAATCTTTTTTTGATAAAACTTTGTAAGAAGAAAATCGCCAACGTATTCAATTTCGGTGAATTTTTATCTCTAAGAAGAATAATTGCTAAATTTACGAGTCCCGGAGTTATCACATCCTTTCCTTCCTTATTCTGATCAATTAAAATTATAAAGATCTGCTCGAGATCGACTTGCTTGACTTGAAAAGTATCTCGACACCATGCCGAAATCTTACACATATCCTTTTCGTCCTCGTTATTTTTAACAACATTTTTCAGAAATGAAAGGATGATTGATGATGAAAATGGAGAGTCTGGATCACGATTAGTTTTCGTCATGGAAATTAATGAGCTTAGAACAAAAGGTGTAAGAATAACATCAGGAGATGCAGATAAACCCTGTAAAAATTGAATTTAATGAATTATTATTATTAGAATTTCAAACAAGAATATAGGAAAAAGTAGGTATGAAGGTAAAAACTATACCCGAAGAATGTGAATCATTTGTTGATCAGTTATTTTAGACTGAGTGCAGTAACGCAGGTGATGTAGAACTGTTTCTTCCGCTTCACGAAGCTCTTTTTCCGAATGATCTACTGCAAAATTAGTAGTAAACGGTAAAAGCGAGAAATTCTAAATGAAACCCTTACCAATGCTATCGAAATCAGTAGAATCTCCTTCAGCTAGTAGAAACTGCCTTTTATAGTGATTTCTATGGAAATATCGATTTATGGCCATGGTTGGTAAAATCAATTGGGAGGCAGATTTACACAGGCCAAATATCTGAAACGCCAATGTAGGCAGTTCTAATGCCTATAACATAATTTTGTCAATATCGTAGAAATCTCATCATTTGAAACATCCATGTCCCTGAAATGAGGAAATTTTGTGATTTACGAAAACGTAGGATGCCAACGAAAATTGGATTTACCGAAACATGTTTGCTATCGCAGTTAGAATTGACAAAGGCCATTTCATTGTGCACAAATTTCGAACAATCGTTCTTCTGTACTCCGATCCAGGCATTCTGCACCCATTCAAAAAGACTTCTTCTTGAGCAGAAATCACGTCTATCGCTACAGGTAGGAGTTCTTTCCAACTAAAATGTTTTTTAACACGTATTTAAATTGAAAATACATACATAAAAATTGAATATTTCTTAAACTAGTAAGCTTACCTAGTACACTTGGGGCCCATTTCCTTCATTCGGCTTGATAGAACGGTAGAACTGTCAAACATTCACAAACTTATTGCAGCCATTTTGCATTTACATGCATGGCATATCTTTCTGAACGAACACCACTTTACCGTCAAACAGCTGTTTAGTAATGGAACAATACATTTGTCGCCGATTGCCGATATGTGTACATACATAAAACTAATACTTCCGTCAACGATCGTGCAGCTAGCTACTGTTCGCCCATTTATGCCCGTATCATACTTAATAGTTCCCTCTTGTGGGAGAAATTTTAAGGTTATGTTTTTTTAATTGAAATTCTAAAATTCACTTTTCAGTAGTTAGTTCTAAGCTATTCTACTGTATGAAATATACTGTGCCCTAAGGTTCATTATTGATAACGCATCTACCCATTCGATAATAAATCCGGGACTCTGCCATCCCCCAAATGGAAAACACCAACAACGGAATGCATGAAATTGAGAACTCTTAAAAATACTGTTGAAATCAAAGAGAAAGTTAGTATACCACTCTTTGAAGAGTTGGGTGATTCATCTCAAAAATTGATATGCTTACCTATAACTTTCACAATCAGTTCGATGGTCTGATTGGTAACAATATTATCTTACCTCTTGAAGCAAACATAAATTATGAAACAAAATATCTAATAATAGGCAATAAAACATTCCGCTTACACTTAAACCAATTTTTGCGCTACAAAAAGGGGTTATTACAACAAAAGTCAGGTTTAGGATATGTGCAGGAATTATGTTGAGATGACGGATTATTCGTCATCAACGAAAGTATACACAACGTCGAATAATATAAAATTATATGAAAAGCAAACTTGCTGGAAGATCTTTCAACAAATTTAAAGTTTACCCCATTACCTATAGAAAAGGTATATGCATATAACTTTAATATTATAGAGGAAATGGAAAAAGCATAATGCAACACGTGAGAATAGATCATTTAAACTCCGAAGAAAGGAAAAAACTCATGACATCGAAAATATTCTATCAAAAGGATTCTGATTTAACTTTTATAACTGCTATAAAGCATGAAATCAGAACTGCCAACAACATTCCAATTCATAGCAAAACATACCGCTATCCATACATACATAAGAACGAAGTTTAGAAGCAAATTCAGGAACTGTTGATAATACGCCCAAGTAATTCCCCTTATTCAGCGCCCATATGGATAGTACCCAAAAAAAAGGACGCCTCAGGCAAAAGTAACTGGCGGATAGGCATTGATTAATGAGGTAACCATCGACGACAAATATCCGATTCCTAACATCGATGAAATCTTAGAGAAGTTGCGAACATGCCAATACTTCACAACCCTTGATTTAGCGAAGAGTTTCCACCAAATAGAAATCGCCGAGAAGGATATTCATAAAACTGTATTCAGTGTAGAAAATGGCCACTATGAATTTACACGCATGTCATTTGAACTGAAAACAGCACCAGCCACATTTCAGAGGCTTATGAATAATGTTCAGAGGGAATACATTGATAAAAATTGTTTGATATACCTTGACGATATTATTGTCTTTTCGACATTGCTCAAAGAACATATTGATTCCTTAAGGAAGATCTTTTGAAGGTTGAAAGAAGTCAATCTTAAAATTGAATTGGATAAATGTGAATTGTTAAAAAGAGAAACAGAATTCCTTGGCCAGATTGTCACACAAGAGGGCATCTAACCAAATGTAAAGAAAATAGATTGCGTTAAAAACTTTCCTATCAAAAAAAGGGCTAAACAAATTAAGCAATTCCTATGCCTTTTGGGCTACTATAGGAATTTCATTAAAGACTATTCCAAAATAGCAAAACCCATGACGATTGTATCTTAAGAAAGATATGAAAGTCGATGCTAATAATCTGGAATACAAAACTAGTTTCAAAACGCTAAAAAGAATGCTAATAAACGAACTATTTCTACGTTATGACCATCTTGATAAAACATTTACCATTACAACCGATGCTAGCCAATACGCCATAGGTGCAATTCTTGCACAGAAAAACCATCCTTTTTGCTTTGCTAGTCGGACTTTAAATACCCATGAGCAAAACTACAGTACAATCGAAAAATAACTTCTTGCCATAGTGTGGGCTACGAAATACTTTAGGCCTTAAGTATTCGGTAGAAAGTTCATTATAGAGACAGATCACAAGCCACTAGAGTGGTTGTTCGCTAGAAAGGAAGCTCTCAGAATTCGACTATGTAAAAACTTATAAAAAGGGAACAAAAAATTCAAATGCGAACGCGTTATTTACGATAGAAGTTCATACAAATGAGCAAGAGCTCATTGTGGATATTCCTACAAGCGAATTATGCTTGCATGTATTTAAAACACAAATAGTTTTAAAAAAAATCTAATTCTGGATCGACGAGAATTAAAGATATAAATGTCTTCAATAAATAGATGAAGATAATATATATTAAGAAACTGGACGAACAAACAGCAATTATGCTAATGAAAAATCATTTTAACCCTACCCAGCTTAACGCACTACTATGGAAGATTATTTCAATACAATAATGAATGCGTATACTAAAGCATTCACAGAAAATAGCAATTTCAAAATCATTAGATGCACAATATTACTAAGCGACGTTGAAAACGAAGAAGAGTTAGTGGAATTGATAGCACAGGAACATCTGAAAAACAATCATCGTGGTATTGATCAAGTTCTTAAAGAACTAAAAGTTCATGCAATCCATATCTAAAGAAACGAGTGACTCAAGAAGTATCAAAGGAAACCTCCAACATACAAAATAACAGAAACGCCAAATGAATCTGGCGAGATTACTCTCATCGACATGTTTTTCAGCTTACAAAAGCAACTACTTATGACAATAATAGATAAATTCAATAAATTTGCACAAGCTATTAAAACCATGAGGCGTACTCGGACGGAATTAAGACGAGGAATTCTACAGTACATTTCATTTTTTGGGGACGTAAGAAAGATTTTTGTTGATAATGAACTGGGATTTACTGCTATAGCTACTCTGAGAATTTTTAAAGAACCACAACATAAAAATCCATTACACATCAAACAGCAACCACACATCAAGCGCGGATATCGAAATGTTGCAAAACGCGCGAGCTCGACTCTGTACTTTGGGGTCTCATTCTGTGTCTGTTCTGAGTTCTCATGCAGTGCCCAAATATATTGTGTAACACGAAATTTTGGTATGGCAACCTTATGAAGGAGTTTCCCGATTGGTCCCATATTTGAACTGTATTTACAATTTTTATGTAAACGCCCTATACAGAATATGAGCTTTCCACCCCGAGGACTTCACAAGCAGCTAGTGAAAACCAAAAGTTTTTTTTTGTAACACCAAAAAGTGGTCGTCCGATTTGGTCCATTTTTGAACTTGTATGTACAATATTCATGAAAATTCCATATAAAAAATTTGAGCTCTCCACGTCGATGCGCTCTCAGACATTTTCGAAATATATAGTGAAAAAACAAAATTTTGTATGGCAACACCAAGAAGAGGTTACGCGATTTAGCCGATTTTTAAACTTTATTTACCACTGATATGGAAACACCACGTACCAAGTTTCAGCTATTTACGTGTACTCGTTGACAGGCAGTGTCCAAATATATACAAAAAAATAAAATAGTTGTGTGGCAACCCTACGAATACTTGCCCGCTTTAAACCATTTTTGAACTTGTATTTGCAATTTTTATGAAAACGCCGTATACAAAATTTCAGCTTTCCAGATCGAAGTGTTCTCAGCCAGTTTTTTAGACATCGACAACAGCGACATCTATCGTGTCCAAAACTATCCTATCTTTCAAGAAGAAACTAACCAAAAACATTTACAAAATCTCATTGAAATCGGTTGGGCGATTTCGGCGCTTAGCCTGTACGAACAGTGACACGGGATTTTTATATATATACTAGGAGGAGCCCGTCGGAGTTGCCCGATGATAATATAGATACCTAGATGGGTGGGAGCAGGGTCGGATTGTTCTGAGATCAATGATATCTAAGCTATGATCTGACTCGATTGCGAGATTCCATACTCTAGGGTTTCACTCTGTGTCTGTATGTATGTATGAGTGTGCGTGCATACATTCATATGAGTGTAGCTCTCTACGCCGACGCGTTCTCAGGCAGTTTCCAAATATATAATGGAAACCTAAAGTTTTGTATGGCAACACAAAAAAATTGGTCGCCCCATTTGGTCTGTTTTTGAACATGTATTTTCAATTTTTTAAGAAAACGCCGCCCGTGTACATAATTTCAGCTTTCCATCTACGCATTTCAGGAAGTTTATTTCTCGACAACAGCGCCATCTATCGTGTCCAGAACTGTCCTATCTCTCAAGCTGGAATCAACCAAACGCATTCACAAAATTTCGTTGAAATCGGCTGGGCGGTTTCAGAGATTCACGTGTACAAACGCAGTGACACTGGATTTTTATATATTAAGGAGAAAGATACTCATACATATATATAATGTATAATAAGTTTGTCATTCAAAAATGAACTAAAAGGCTTTTTTTTATGTATACTGTGAAAATCATCAGTCCTAGACGTTTATATTGTATTGAAAAATTCTTAGGAATTAAAAAAAAATGGTGATAAATTTTTTTTCTAGTTTGAACTGTTCTAGAAATAAATTCCAAAAGCCACTTTAACAATCAAATTTGAACAGAGACGTGACCATACAGCATGCCAAATTTTCTAAAGCCTGAAAAGAGAATAAAATTAGATATGCAGTGTATATGGAAGGTAAATCACGTGTTACCGTATATGATGAGCATATTGCCATATATTTATTATTTGCAGAATTAGAGCAGCAACATCAACACGGGCAACAACCGCAAAACATTTTCCATAGTTGTGCATCTCACTACATTGTCTAAAACTTGGGTGCTGGGCGCGGACTCATCTAAAAGAGAAAAAGGAGCGCATGGTCATTGATCACGTAAGAAGGATAACATGACATACCTTACCTAGGATCGGCTTAAGACTATTAATCTGACGTGCAGCTTTTTACCCCGAAAGTAGATAGGAAAACCAAATCCGAAAGATATGTATTTATCTTTAACTCTATCTTGGATCAGCCATGTCATCACCATCAACCTTCCATATTATATAAATGTAGGATCATTACCAAAAATAAAAACGACTAAAACTAATCTATTCATAACACTTACTCAAATATGTCCATGTTTAAGAATTGCTATCCCAAGTAACCTGGTTTTCAGGCCCTCGCCTCCTCATACGGACCGACCAGTTTACTTGCGCCCGTATGAAAATGAGTTCCACGCACTTCAACATTTTACGAAGTTGAATCTGAGAAACAGTCACATTGAGTATATTTTCTGCAACTATGTTTGTGTATTTGGAAGATATACTACAAGATTTACATAATCTTTTTCTTAGTACCAATTTGAGTAAAATATAATAATAAAAGAGTAAATTTAAAAAAAAATCTAAATTAAATGTTAAAAAATACAACAGCAACAAAAAATTGGAAAACAGTAAATGATGTTAGATAAAGAAAAATAAATAAATAATAACAAATCAATAATTAATAAATAAGTAAAATTAAAATAAAAACAATTAAAGCAAATGACAATTAGAAAATCCAAAATCTGCGTATAGCAAAGCTACTTATGTCAAAAAATGTACAAGAAGACGTCTGAAAGTATGGATCGGGTTAGTTTTCTGGATGTTGTGTGGTAATGAATTCCACATTCAAGTAATTTGAACAATATAAGACCTATCAAAAACCGAGGTCTGAAAACGTGGAATTAGCAGTTTGTAACCTCTGGTAGAGCTCAAGGGTTGAAACATGGGCCTCAAGTAAGCGCCCTGAGAGTTGTGAAGTAAATTGAATAGGAAGTATAATGTTCTACGCCTTAGATATACTTCAATAGAGCAACCTAGCTATGCAAAAGTAGACATGATCGAATCATCGCAACCCAAAAAGAAACCTTACGCAATCGTGCAACATGGAATTTTCTGGAGCAGTGTGAGCCTGCCATCGGGAAAACAAGTGAACCGTGTGTGAAATGCTGTAATACTAGAAACTTAACGAGTTAACAGTGATCCTTAGGGGAAAGCATTCTAGCAGACAACCATAGGCAGCGGAGGGTGATGTAGATCTTTGATAAGTTAGAGTTTATGAGATCACCACACTTTATATTAGAGTTTAAGGTGACCCCGAGGTTGTGGACTTTATCCACATAGCGAATTGAAAAACCATTCAAAAGAATAGGACTGAGTGATAAAGAGTCAAAAGTACCAAAGGAAAAAGTCATGCACTGTGACTTACTTGGATTTAGTTTAAGTTTATTGTCAATCGGCCAAGTGTATATATTATGCAAACCGCAGTTCATCCGAGGCACACAGCCTCCGATAAGAACTGGAGGACGACTGAATACACCTAAACGTTGTCAGCAAACATATGGATGTTAACATCTTGTATTATTTCAGGCAGATCATTAATATATAGGCTGAAGAGTAGAGGACCAAGGATGAAACCAAGTGGTACTCCACAAGGCAGAGGAAGAAAATTTGAGTAATTACTATCCCCAAGGGTAACTTTTTGCGATCAGCCATTTAGGAATTCCTTGATTAAATCAACAGCTCCACACGAGAAATGGGATTTTTTAAACAAGTTTTCTAGCAAGTTTACATAGCAAATACTGTCAAAAGCTTTGGAGAAGTCTAAAAGTACCAGAACACAAATCTCTCTTCTGTCAAGTGTAACTCGTTTGCCTGTTTTGACTTTAACGAGGGCATGCTCGCAACCATGCTTTGGTCGAAACTGAGATTAACAGCTACTTATGAGATTGTTTTGCGGTTTGTACTGCTGAACCTATAGAGCCTTCGAAAGAAAGCAGTGCAAGCTGATGGATTTATAATCAGAAGGAGTTGTGGCCGCAGCCCACTTAGGGATAGGAAGTACGTACGCTGTTTTCCATATCTTTGAAGATATATAAAATTTGCCCCATAACGAGCGCCGCAATTAGCTTCACAAAACGGGTTGAAATATTGTCTGGGCCGACAGCATTAGATTTAACCTATTCGAGGTAGCTCATATTTTTGGAGACCATCGCCAAAATAAATTTTGTTTTGCTTTATAAAAACTCCTTTATCATACCTATCCACAAAAAGGGTAGTAAAAACAAAATTTCTAACTATAGACCTTTTGCAAAATTATCTTGCATGCCCAAATTATTCGAATCTAATATTTACTCTCAACTATCATCTTCCTGTAAGAATTTGCTCTCTTCAAACCAACATGGGTTTATTTCAGGCAGGTCTACAACCACTAATTTGTTGGAATTTGTCTCGGATACCATTTGCGGGTTTGCAAAAGGCTATCAGACAGATTTTATTTATACAGACTTTAGTAAGGCGTTCGACAAGTTATCTCACTCCGTGATACTGTTTAAAATGTAAAAATATGGGTTTCCCCCAATATTTCTAAAATGGACGGAGTCTTATTTAGATAACAGAACATACCAAATCTTATTCCGCCATTCCATCTCTAGAGTATTGAAGGCTTCGTCTGGCGAACCACAAGGGAGTAACTTGGGCCCGTTGTTCTTTATTCTGTCTATTGACGACATTGTCTCCGTTGTGAGGTACTGTAAGGTCTTTATTTATGCTGACGATGTTAAGCTTTTCGCTCAGATTAAATCTGTTAACGACTGTGAACAGGTACAGGGTGACCTTCAAAAATTTTACAATTGATGCAGGAGCAATAATTTGGTACTCAATATCAACAAATGTGAGGTTATGACTTTCCATAGGAATCAGACACCAATCACTTATGATTATGAGTTCTCGGATACCTCGATTCGCCATGTGGACTCAGTCTGTGACTTGGGGGGTCAAATGTGACCACAGATTGAATTTTATCTCCCATATAAACTATATGGTTTCAAAGGGTAGCTCTATGCTGGGTTTTATAAAACGTTGGTCCCGAGAGTTTTCAAATCCTACCATAACGTTGCGTTTGTACACTTGCTTTGTAAGACCACTTTTTGAATACGCTAGCCAGGTCTGGTCTCCATTTTACGGTATACACATCGACCGCATCGAGTCTGTTCAGCGGAACTTTTTACGATTTGCTCTCAGGCACCTACCCTAGAATAATTCATTAATTCTTCCACCCTATGAGGATCGCTTAAAGCTTTTAAATATGCACTCGCTTGAGAAATGTCGTATGGTTGCCGATATAACGTTTGTGCATCAACTCTTAAACGAGAATATTGATTCTCCATTTTTTCTTAACAAAATCTCTTTCCGTGATAGTAGGCACAATTTAAGAAGGCTACCTTTGTTGCATATTAACTCCTCAAGGTCTAACTTTAGCAAGTATGAACCTGTTAATCGCATGTGTATTACTGTTAATAATACGGCTGAGCATTTTGTTCTCGACGTTTCTAAGCATGTTTTAAAAAAAGTCTATATAATATTTAATCTATTTTGTTTAATGTTGTCTGCATGTAATTTCATCTGGAGTATGGTTTATGTTTAGTGTAACATACTAGTACTAACAGCGACTAAATGATGAAACGCATGTATTGTTGACCGTTTATTTATTAAACGTGTCCATGCAGCGAGCTTGTGTTAAGCTGGTTCTGATAGTCAAAAAAATATTGACCGTTTTTAATAAAAAATCATTTTTCCAATAGAAATTACTCGCTTTGTAACTTCCTTCGTACAAATAGAACCAAAACTAAATTTTATTTTTGCATACTTCTAAGATAATTTTATTTTAAACCAGTCCTGCCGTGACGGTTGCTATTCCATTCTGACTGATAATTACAATTCAATATCATTGCACACACGGTGTGCTACCTGTGTTTTTGGCTCGGGAATGCATTGCACACACGGTATGCAGTCGGTTTCGAATGGATTAATATAAAAAATCGCATTCAAGGCTTCAGTTCCATCCCCTCCCCAGAAACTAGTCCTACTAGTGCTATAAAGAGAATCCAAGTCTGCCAAGAATAACTGATCATTCTCTTGAGATTGATGATCAACTATGTAAAATTTTTTAAGTTCCTGTGGGCTCAGGTTGCACTTAGTCATCCTACCTCCACATATGCCAGCATCACGCAGGTTACGCCATACGTTAATTTTGTTCCTTAAGAGTGTATAAGTCTTCCGACTTTAAGGAGTCCTCAATCTACGATATCTGGAAAAACAAAATTCCCGCTCCGCAATCAAGGATTTTATTTCGGTGCTGAACCAGGGACAGAAGCCCGTTTTAATTGCCCTAGTGCGTAGAGGTACACACGTGTCATAAATTAATGTACTGAATAGAACGATTGAGAAGAAAAACCTGATCGCTTATAAGTGGTTGGCTGTAAATATCGTTCCAGTTATATGAATCGCATTCAGTGAGAAGGGACTCCAAGTCAAGGTTGATGAAATCTCAATATCGGAAAAATGATAGACTTGGATTGCTATTAACTCGTACATCACAAGAAAGGAAAATAATATCATGATCTAGGGAACTAAGATAAAGTTGATTAAAAAAAGCACTGGAGATGGATCCGAAACAAAAAAATAAATCTAGAAGGGATGGATTAATACAATTATGATAACTCGGGTAAGTACTAACTAAGTTTAAGTGTGCTGTTAGCATATGGCATAAAAAAGTATGAATATTGACACTTTTCTTGAGGATGTTGGCATTGAAATCACCCCCTACTATCAGATTAGAACAGGGCTGGCTAATAGATGAGATAGACTTAAGAAACTTACAGGAATTGACGTGGACGTACCTAGACTACATCAAAGTACCAGTGCTTGTACAAACCTCAACACTAGAAACTCAATCAAACTCTTACTAGATTCGCAACTATCTTGGCCTCAAAGCCTTGTCGTATATATATAGCAACGCCACCGCCAATTCTACAACAAGGATCGTTCCGCAATATTTTATATTTCGGGAGTGATACAAGAGAGGATGGGATATCATCTTGGAGCCATGTCTCGCTTACGAGAATAGCGTGTAGCTTGGGACATTTCAAAGTGTTCCGTAATTCATCAATTTTAGCCCGCACGTTGCGTGCATTAAAATGGTAAATATTTAAAATCGGCCCAGAGGAAACGTGTTATGACTCATTAATAAAACAAGAAGATAGGCTCTCGCGGCACAAACGCGCCCAACATATATGACAAAATGAATCAAACGTTTCCGGCAAGGAGCATGCCAACTTTGTAAAATAACAAAGTCTTATCTGATAGGTTAGAGTTGCATTAGTCCGACCATCTCCAGTGCTCGACCTCTTGCGCGGAAAACACGTCATAATGATATACTTGATTTGTCTAAGAATGTAATTTTTGGTTCTATGAATTTCTTACTACTACTGTTGTAATATCAACGTCCAATTCGCATCACTCTGCCGGAGATTTATGATGAGTGCGTTAACCATAAATTTGAGCTAAATATTTAGTGAGTTTAGTGTTGGCAAATAGTGTTTTTTTTCAATAAATTTTTAGGCAAGTACTATAAGAACATTGTTGTACTGACAAATATACTCTAATTTATACGAAAGCAATTAAATTTTTACTTATTTTTTAGTAATATTAGCATTTATTGTATGCTCGGATAAGGAAAACCAAAATGAGCTTAGTTCCCTAAGTTCGACCGCACATGGACGAGCATAGGTAATAACTTAATGCATAAAGTGGGATTTTCCATAAAGAATTTATAAAATACGCCGTATTTCCAGTAATCGACTACAGTTTTATCAACTGGTCGACAACAGGAAACACTGAATTCAGTTTTTTCCATTTCAATCACAAAATTTTAATTTTTGTTTTTAATTTCAATTTATTTTGAAAGATATGAAACGTGCGATTCACCGGTATAGCGAATCTGCGCTAGCAGAAGCTCTAAAATTAATTAAAGAAAGGAAAATTGGGATCCGGCAGGCAAGTAGAGAGTATGGTGTTCCAAAAACTTTTCTACTGGATAGAATTACTGGCAAGAGTGCTGTTTCTACTGGATAGAATTACTGGCAAGAGTGCTGATGGAGTAGGAAAAATGGGTCCGAAAACTGTCCTCTCTCAAGAAGAGGAAGAGAAATTAGTAGACTGGGTAATAAAAATGTCTAAATACGGGTTTCGTCTAAAACAGGCGGAACTACTAAATGTTGTTGAAAAAATTATTAGGGATGGAAAAGAACGACACCCTTTAAAAATAACAAGCCAGGGATAAAATTGTATTACTCTTTCCTAAAAAAAACACCCGGATTTTTCCCTACGCACGCCTAAACCAATTTCCAATGCTAGGGCTGTTCTAATAGAAGAGGAATTTCGCAAATGGTTCAAAGACCTTAAAGATTTTCTAATATCTGAAAACAGTGAAGACATTTTATTAGATGCGAAAACAATTTTCAATGTTGACGAAACAGCATTTAGCATGGCTCAAAAAGTTGGGACAGTAAATTCCCGGAGAGGATACCGCAATGTATTCCAAGTTACACCTGGAAATGAAAAAGATACCCTAAATATCCTTTTGAGCTTTGCTGCAAGTGGTGCATCATTGCCACCAATGGTAGTATTTCCGTACGTTCGACCACCTGTAAAAGTAGTGAACGGTATGCCGGAACATTGGCTTCTTGGCGGATCTAAAACAGTATGGATGAGTACGGAAATATTTTATGAGTATGTTGGTTGTTGGTAATGGTTTCCACGAGTGGCTGAATAGGAATAAAATCAGGCGTCGTTTAAGTTTTAGTAAATGGGCACAAATCTCATTTCTCGATGGAGTTAAGCGAACTATGCAGCAACAATGCAATAATTTTGTACGCTCTCCCTCCTAGTACAATGCACATTCTCCACGGGAAGCCTTTAAAGCCCTCAAGTCTGACTATAAGGACCGTCAGGGAATGGCATAGTACGTCACAAAATATTAGGTGGGCAGTAACCAAGACAAATTTTTGTGAGATCTTGAAAACGGTTTTAGATAAATCTGATCGGAAGGAAATTGTTAAGAACGTATTCAAGAAATGTGGTATATAACCATTTAATCCGGACGCAGTAGGTTATTCAAAGTGCGTGTAAGACAATTTGGAACGTCTGGGTGAACCAGAAATAATGTATGATTCTACTAAATGTACTACAAGCATAACTAACCAAGACTGTAATGTTTCGAAAGAAGTGATATTTTGTCTTAAAAACTACATTTTGAAGAACAAAATTGAGGCCTCTGTTATTGATATTATAATGGGTAAAATAGATAATGCTATAAACTGTAATGTAGGCGAACAAGGTCAAAATATAGGTACTACAAATCCACAAGGGCCACTTCATATCGAAGGGACATATGAAGGTGGCACTAATGATAAACTTGTGAGAATTCAAGAAAATACGTACCCGTGGATGGGTCTGAAGTAACAAACAATCAAAATGAGAATATAATCAATATTCCTGGTGATCAAATGGAAATAAACCAAGCTATTCAAAACGAAATCACCAGTAACAGTTGTAATAAAGATACGCTAATATTACTTAGATATTCAGTTTTTTTGTTTGTATGATTTTTTCTTTGTCACAGAAAATATTGAGCCATCTGAGTGCTCCAATCCTTCATCGTTTCTGGATTATAATAACTGTCCAGGTCCATCATCAAGCTTTGATAGGTATTTAGCATGCCCACGTAAAATAATTACCAAAAAGGGTGAAACCCTTTCTAATGAATAAAGGCCACCTATGTCAATTTCATCCAGCGCTTGGAAAGAATTCCTTATAAATAAAAACCATTTGAAGGAAGAAAAATCCGATGAAATAAAAGAAAGGAAAAAGCAAGGGCTTTTGAAGCTGGAAAACACGCGAAGGAAAAAACCCACCTAAAATATGTAAGAGAAATTCAGGAAAGCTAACTTCCAAGATTCAGTGCCATGAGTGCCAGGATGTTTTAGATACTAATGCAGAAAAGGACGAATATAAAAATATAGGTTGCGATAAATGTGAAAAGTGGTATCATTTGAAGTGTACCCGTTTCTCAGTAATACCATTCAATGAAGCTTAAAGTCAAGATTTTATTTTCTGTGATTGATTCATAATTTTTTTTTGTTAAGATCTCAATGTACCTACTATACAAGAGGCTGATGAAAAAACCATGATATCATTTAAGTTATAATATTAATAAGCTATTTACGAAGCTATATATTTCATGTATTGATACTTGATATACCTGTTATGTGAATTTTTAACATTTTATTTTATACTTTTAAAAAACTGATTTTTTTGTGTTTTGAATTAGATTATCTTTATTTTATTATTTCTAACACCTAAGTTTTTGTAATATCTTACGTGGAAAAATATATGATTGTTTCTTAAAATATTATTTTTTGTTTGTTGTCTCATATATCCTTTACGTTTGTTCAGTAATTCAACTAATTCGGACTAAAGTTTAATGCTCAAACACTGGAGAACTCCTGGACGTACATAGGATGAGCCTGGTCGACTACGGGAAAATGTGGATTTATTACGTTCTTTTCAAAATTATACTAGTCCGATATATTTTTATAGAAAAAAGTGTATTATATCGCAAACACCAACCAATAGGCTTTCTAGTTTTGTTAGTTAATTTAAAATAACTTTAATGGAAACCAATTTATATTAATATGAACTAAAATATGAAATAAAGAAACATAATTAATTAAAGAGAATAAGTTACAAATGAGCAACTACCAGAAATAATCGTAGCAAGAATCATAAAATCTAATAACAATACACGAGATCATTTTATCCTCAAAAGAAACAAAAGAAAACAATTAAACAAAAATAATCACGCATTCCTTCTGCATGATTCGCATCCGTTACGATGCATTCCAAATGATCTTGTGCATTATCTTAACTATTGAATCGTCAACTCTTGTCGCACATAAACCACTCCAAGTCTAGTAAAGGTAGCGTTGAGTTGATTTGCTTCTCGCAACTTAAGAGCAGAATGTAATAATTTTCTTTTTAGAGAAAATGATTTCAAGTGAAAAAGTGCCGGTTTGAAAATGTTAACTCAGCCTTAAAACTTCATATATATGAGATTTTTGTTTGTAAACTATTGCTTAACACTAAATATCATAGTAAGAATCAAATAAAACAAAAAATAAATCCAATATTAAAATAAAATCCAATCATAATTCAAATAAAAAACTCAAGCAAATTAAAATTCTAATTCAAATTCAATTAAAAAAAAAATTACTGATGATGCTCGTGGTCGATAATGAAAAATGGAACAAAATCCACAAAAACGAATTTGAGAGCAAAAAAATGGAAAAAAAGAAAAGTTACTGACTGCTCCGACTGCTACAGAGCTAATGAACAAATGTTTCATAGAAAAATTGTAAAATCGCAAGCACATCCGCTACTCACAAAACCATAAATGAAAAGATGAACATTCGATTTTGCAGATGAGAGTTAAACAAGAAATAGACAAAATTTACGGCCTTTCCAACTTTGACTAATTTGCAAATAATAGATAACGAATTGTGAAAAAATTATGTAAACTTGACAAACAGAATTAATCTTCTAAGAGCAACTCAATTTCTAATAAAACTGATAATGCTGCAGTGTGTAGACAGAAGGGTAACAAAATGAATTTTGCACTGGAATGCAGTTAGTGCTGCAAGTGCTGCTGCGTGTAAGCAGAAGTGGAGCAAAAATGATCTTTTCACCGAATTGCAATTACTGCTGTAAGTGCTGCTTCGTGTAAACAGGAGTGTAGCAAAATGCTTCTATAATAAAGAAATAAATTCAGATTAATCTCTGAACAAATTTTTCATCCTCTTAGGTGTGTAGCAGATTATTCTGTGCAGCAAAATGAATGTTCTGCTTAGGTGTAGGCAGGAGTATAGCAGATTACTCTCTGCCACAGAATTAAGCTTCTGCTTGGTAGGGGGCAGGAGGGTAACAGATTATTCTCTGCGGCGGAATGAATCTTCTGCTTGGGTGTAGGCAGGAGGGTAGTAAATTAGTTTTGCGGCAGAATAAATCTTCTGTTTAGGTGTGGACAGGAGAATGGCAGATTAATCTCTGCAATAGAATTAAGCTTCTATAGGAAATGACGGGAGAATATTAAGATTAATGTCTGAAATAGAATTATATTCTATATTGGAAGTTGGGGATAATATGTTTGTACTCGGATTAGTCTCCGAGTCAAATGAACTCTGAACCAAGAATAATTTTCTGCTGCAGCTCGTCGGCTATATATAGCCGCTATACCCAGTTATGAATTCTCGCCTTTGGTGTTACCCTAGCAACGTTTGTTGAATTCAAGTTCAAGTATATTCAGGCTAAACACAAAAATATACACGTTTTCTTTTTTTCTTTAAACATAACTACTTAACTTAGACCTGATATGTATATATCTGCCTGACTCACTGATATGCCTGGCTATAATGAAAGTGGATGTGTTAAACTGAGCTTCCGGTATACTGCAAAACTATGTCTGAATGACCCTAAATCTACCTTATAAATAACAATGAAACACAACAGCCAAAGGGCGCAATAACCTTGTAATAGGTATCTGAATCATATGAACGGGATATTCATATTAGTTAATTATCCAAATTATTGTTAGGGCTATTTTAATAAAAAGATACGAACCCAGTAAAAGTTCGCTTTTATTGTAATATATCACATCGTTTGCAAAAGGAAATATGCTCCCTAAATTTTGAGGAATACTCTTAACTCCTGTAGTTGGTTGGAGACGTTTTATTGTAAAATGGGATCCTAAGTTTGTTAGGAAAGCTAGGAAAGAAGCAGTTGAAGGTAGACTTGTGTAGAATGTTTATGTGTCATTCAACGAGTCCTTTCTATTCTTAGTGAAAACTATATTGTCCAGAGGATTTGGATGATGCTCATATTTGTCTAGCACCTTCTCGGGTATACAAATTAGGTAGATAATTAGCGGTGTTATATTTTTTATGTTATAAATATAATTATTAGAGTATTATTTGTGACCGTCTAATCTACGGAATTTGCCAACGCAATGTCGAAGGATCCTTCTTTCAAAGGTTTCTGGCTCCAGAGCGACATTGGGTGTTATTTGCATCCATGACATAAATCCGTAATCTAATATGGAGCGAATTAGGGTCTTGTATATTAGTAATTTGGAATCTTTCGATAAATGTTTTGAGTTAAGTAGAGGTCTAGGAATGGCTCCAGCCGCTTCTGCTTTTCTTAAGTTCTTCCTCGCATGGAGATCGGCGCGCAATCTATTATTAAGGATGATTCCAAGATATGATATATCTTCTTTGAGTGGGATTGGTATATTGTAAATTTTCAGGTTTATTAATTTGCTTTCACGAACAGCCAGGTGATGCCATTCACCACTCGCATTTCTAAAGCATATAATGCCGGATTTGAATGCATTAATCTTAAAGCCCCAATTGTTATAGTATTCTAACAGACTGGGTGTGAACTGATGTACATATGCTGTTAAGTGCCGAATTGGGTCTCCCATCCTCGGCCAGGATGATGGTGTCATCAACATATAGAGTAGCCGATGGTACTTGGTGAATGGAATTTCTGAGTCGAATACTCTCTCAATATCGATTTGAAGTCTTAAAGTGCATACTTTGTTCCGCAGATTGTTTGTAATTTTGTTAGTTAGTGACAGAATTGCTTGGATCGTTGAGTGACCTTTTCTGATTCCAAATTGGTTGGGAGGGATGATGGAACATTCCTGCCAGAAAGATTCTAGTTCATCATAGTTTATCAGGAATTACTCTTTTCAGGAGCTTTCCTAGAGTGGGTAATAAGGAGATGGGGCTGAAGTCCTTGATATGCTTAGAGTTTCTCACTTTCGCGATTGGGATAAACTTGGCTACTTTCCAAGCAGAAGGGGAAGACCCGTTGTTTATAAAATGATTGAACAGTGATGTTAATTTATCATCAAGAATACTAGGACATTTACGGATGATGAAGTTAGGGATACCATCATGGCCAGACGATTTCTTATTCTAAATTTTTACTCTAATAGCTGCGACCTGTTCCGTGATTGAAAAGCAGTTTGGATCTAGGGTGGGCCCAAAGGCTACATTGGATGACGAGAATTGGGTCATCGACCACAGTGATCGCTTATAAAGCAGTTGATATTGTTTGCCACCTGCAACAATAAGTGACCATTCTGTGTAGAAGTGCTTGCTTGAGTAGATTTGGGAGTAGAACCTATAAAAGGCTTCTAATTTCTTATCACTAGCTCCTGATTTAGATAAGTGAGAGTGTTGTTGGCTATATCTATACCAAAGAATTTCCTACCGGTTATCTTGTCGGCTTCTTTGAACGGGCGCGGGGAGGGAAAAATATTCTTAAGCCTGTTCTTGAACGCTACGTTCAGCCCCATCTGCACCCTCTCTATGACGATTAGGTTGAGGCACTTAATTCTCGCGTTTAATTTACTATATTCAGCAATCACTCTATTAGAAAATCTGTGGAATATACGTTTCTGTTTTTTCAACCATGCCTTCGTGACCTTAATTAATTGTAAAGTCACCTTCGATATGTATTTAAACTTAACGTTCGTAATCGGAATAATTTTGGAGTGTCTATCATTACACTCTTTGATCTCTATGCTAATATCCTCCAATAGCCCATTAATTTCACTATTTGATACATTTGAATATTCGGGTATAGTTATGGACGACAGCTTATGATTGAGATCTAATGTGAATGCACCCTAGTCAGTTTCAGCAAAGCTAGTGTAAGTTCTGGGAGCTAGAGGTATTGGTTCAAAGCCACTTATATCGAATTTAGCGAGCACCCCAAAGTAATCAGAGGGAGATGGTATTGTGTTGCACTTAGTATCCCTGTACGCATCAGTCAGTTGAGATGAACAGAGACAGAAATCTAATTTGGATGTTGATCTGGGGAAGGTAGGCCCCGGAGTGCCAGGATGTCAAGCGTGGGGAAATGAGCTGTCTGGAGTCAGCTATGAAATAAGTTGCCGTTACGATTAATTTGAGAGTCACCCCAGTCACTGTGTCTATGATTAGATCAAAGTTGATGGGTAAGAAGAAGAGACTATCCAGAACGCTAGTAATATATGAGCTGGTATTGCATGGTATGTAGATGCTTTCAACCAAGAGTTTCTTCATGGTTCCTTGAATATCCCTTTGTGGTATTGAAATCAAGCAAGTAGGAAAAAGGTCACTATTGAATGCGACTCCATCGAACTTGGTAGCGTGATCAAATATCGTAGTGATTTCTCTGCCACTATTGTTTCTTACTATGCTAAAGCCATTGAAAGAGAGTTTATGTCTGTTATTGAGCCTGGTTTCCGAAATAAGACTAATATATAGTTTGAAATCTTCGAACATTTTTTGTAAAGATAATCTGCTACCCAATGAGATTAAGGAATTCATATTGAGTAAACAGATTTTTAAATCTGAATACGTGCTCATCCTAGGATTGAAGACATGAATTTCAGATAAACGACTGCTTTTTCATCTTCAGACTCTATTAACTTATGTATATTTAGGTCAGAAACCCCTGATCTTCCTGACCAGTTCAATAAAAGACAGTTTAAATAAATTTTGCGCTTCATTTAAGAATTCATTCAACATGATCCAAATGGAGTCCTTTGAAACGCCCTGTGCGCTGTCTCTCCCCTTTTAAGTACGTCAGCGTATGAGACTTGAGGTATGAGTAGGTTGTTGATTTCAGTATTTACCAGACCCTTACGTATAACCGTTTTTGCATTCATTTAAATTTTCAGTATCTCTATTTTAATTTTATACTTATGGTATTTGGAGCAACCCTTGTAACTCGCTGGGTGGCCCGAGGCCACACAGTTAATACATTTGGGAGGAGGTCTTTTCACTCTGTCGATATTGAAGCAAATTTCAGAGGCGTGTTTTTCCCCACAAATACACATCTCGCATCATACCCACAGTAATCCCCGGTGTATCCATACCTTTGACACCTGAAGCATCTGGTTATGTTCTTTGACCTCTTCTTTTCCCACCTGATCCTTTGTTTAACTACAAATCTTAAGGTAACCAGTATTTTCAGGTCACCACTTCAATCAGTCTGAATGACGAAAATATTCAGTGGCACGTCTATTTTAGTAGTAGATATAAGTAAGTTCGAGTTAACCCCGAGCATAAAAATTGGCGGGCAAAAGCTCTTGGACTTTGCCCTATTATAATTTACACTACTCTTAGTTTTAATCGAATCACTAATGTTATTCAAATTAATATTCGCAATAAAATTTCCATTACTTAGATTGTTTGCTGCCTTGTTTTTCTTGTTAAGGTGTATACGACCGAGATTTAAATCAGTCGGCTCGATATCAGTCTCCATGTTGTCTACAGGCGAGAGTCCGTTGTCGTTGATTCACCTTAACTCCTCTCTACGGTATCCGTCTTTGTTCCAATTCGCCTTCTCTTCTTGCCGGTAACCGTTATGAAGCCATTATTTAATTTATTATTTCTACCTGGCGTCGGACCAAACAAAGCCTTGGACGCGCTTGAATGATTCAACGACAGTTGTTTTGACAGTTCCACAGGTTTCTTTTGTTTTATGTTGGGAGACACTTGTTGCACACCTGTACGTTTGACTACATATTAGATTAACATACCAACAGTAATAGCATAAACTACACGCTAAAATTTCATCGCATATACAGACATCATGTAAAAATAAAATGTATAGAGTAAACTAAGTTGCTATAAATCTAAGTACACAAAAATAACAAGTTTTACAAAATAAATAAGATGTCAACGAAAAATTCAGGTGCTCAAGAATTTTGATATACATCAGTCAGAACTGCATAAAAATAAAAATAAGATAAATAAAGCAATTGTAAAATATAAATGAAATTAAAATAATAAATTTTTATTCAACACAAAATAAATGTGAAAGAAGAGACTGTTAAAAAAGAAAACATATCTATATAAAAATAAAGAATAAATCTCCTTTTTATCAATGGCAATAAAATTTATCTTTTTATTAACAACTATATAATTTCCGTTGTTTGACGAACTTAAAAAAAAATATATTTGAATAAATCGATGTGAAAAAATAATATTGACGAGTTACCGTCATCCTCCACAACCCCAGGCTTCTCTCAGCGCGCGTGTGTGTGTGTTGGCCTCTGCCAACCTGCCTGTGTGTGTGTGTGTGTGTGTGCCGGCCTACATGTTTATGTGCTCCTGCCCAGCAAACATGGCGAAACGCAGAAGATTCACTTTCTTATCACCTGGACGATAAAATATCTCGCGGATGATAATCATATTCGTATTGCATTCTTAACTTCCAACGGGAGAAACTGTTACCCCGAAGGCAGAACATCTTGAAGAAACGAATGCGTATCTTCTACGCGATACGTTAAAGTAATTTGCCAACATCCCTTCTAGGCGAGTTATTTTCATATCATTAATAAGAAACGCATTCGTTTCTTCAAGATGATTCGCTTTCTTATCGTCTAAGCAAAACGTTCAGGAATCGTCGAAATAAATCATTTGGAATTTGTAGTAAGGAATTAAGAAGATATTTCTTTAAAGTAGGTATATATTTATTTAATTTATTTTGTTTTTTTGATATGAATTGGTAGAATTAAAATCACTAGTGAACTCACAAATTAAAACTGTCATGGAGCCTATGACACGTTCTTCCAAATGATAAACTCGTGTATCGTAGAGATGACAAATAAGCGAAACTATTTTCTTCTTGCTTCCACATTTAAAATCAGAAAACAAAATTGTTTGTAATTTCATCTTCTTTTCGTCTACGCAAGACAAGGAAGAAATCATTTCACAGTAATTGCTTTAATTTAGTGTGGAAGATATTTTGGCAATATCATCCACATATCGCCCGGAAGATTTTTCATCCAAATGTTTGCTGGGTGCCTGTCTGCCTGTGTGTGTGTGTGTGTGTGCTCCTGCCTGCCTGCCTGTGTGTGTGTGTGTTTCTTTAATAAATGGTTTTCCATTTCATTCTAACTAAATGCTTCTTGACTGCACATCAATTGAATATACGTAATGAATAAAAAAACGCAATGCTGGTAACCCGAATGTTGGGAAGGTATGTATATACCCACCACTAGGACCATTGCCTTGCTACTTAAAAGAAGAAGAAGAGCAAATTAATTATAAAAATGGATTAATTACGCAATTTACATCAAATATCCAACACATTAAAAGTAAATCAAATGGAATACGTGCACGCGAAAATCAATTTGTAGTAAATATTTTTGGCCAGGTATGACCAAAAATATCAATCATTAGGCCAAGACATGGTTACCATGTCAACAATCAAAAGCTCAAAGCCATACGAAATCAAAAGTTGGAATTTTCAAAATTCCCAATGCTCGATTTGAGCATATCCATTTAGACATTGCTGGAGCTCTGCCACAATAAAAAGAGTATACACACATTTTCATAATTATCGACAGATATACTCGATGGCCAGAAGCATATCCCATTAAGAATACCTCAGCAAAGACGATAACAAATATATTTTATGAACAATTCATATGTCGGTTTGCCATACCTTTAAGGATAACGACAGACCAGGGAGCTCAATTTGAATCAAAACTGTTTCAATGATTGAAAGATTCCATCGTCAATTAAAATCCGCTATTAGAGCAACGAAAGATACAACCAATTGGTCTTTGCATCTTCCTTCAATCCTTTTAGGTATTCGTACTACGGTAAAAAAGGATTTGCAATGATTTGCAAGAGTAGGACTGATTGTTTTCACAGTATATGTAAAAATCCTAATTGTTATATGGCAAGACCAAGAAAGGGCTGCCCGATTTAGTCAATTTACTAAATTTTATTTACTATTGCTATAAATATACCACGTACCAGCTCTCTACGTCGACCCGTTCTAAGGCAGTTCCCAAATATACAGTGAAAACCGGACTTTTGTGTGTTTTCGAACTAAAATTTACTCTCTAAGTGAACGGGTTGTGCAATTATCGTGTGGATGGACGACGGACGGACGGACAGACGGATAGACGGACAGATGGACGGACATGCAAAAATTAAAATAACTATCAGTATTATGCGTGGGTATCCAATCCATTTTGCTACCATCAGTATTTCTAAGTGTTATAAATGGAATGACAAACTTAGTATTGCCTATACATTTCATCTAGCAGGGTTGGTTAAACCTTCAATCACTACGGACGACCTGTTTTCTTAAATATAGGCGGCGGTCTACCAACATCATTTGTGTTAAGTAATCATAGGAAAAGAAGTAATTTAAAACAAAAATAACTCTAATTTAAAATAACCATAGCTAATACTGATGTATATTCAATATCAAGTTATTTTATTAAGATCAAATAATGATTTCTTATAACAACCTAATTAGTTTATAAATAAAACGAACTTTTCTTTTATTTTCTTATTACTCATGCGAACAACGTTATTGTAAATACATATTACCTATTGTTTTTTATGTCGTATCAGAGGATACTGGAAACACCACGTTTAAAATGGTCATCTGTGAACCGAAAAAGGTTGTTAAATATGCTGCTCATCTCCATAAACATGGATAATTTTCTTCACAAATTCCAATATCTATTTTTACGCGAATGTTTTGTTTTCAAAAATATATAGAATTTTAAGTTTAGATTTCATTCTCAACTAGTCCACGTACAAAAAATCTTTTAATTTTATTAGTATTTCTTCATTAAATGGGAAATGAAATGATAAATAAATTAAGAAAAAATATCAAAAAGAATAAAGAATTCTGTGCGTTCTGTGCTGAGTTCATATCATATTTTGTGTTCATTGCTGTTAATTGTTGAGCACACCTGTTCTACATTAGTGGAGGCATAGGGAAGAACATTAAAAAAAAATTAGAAATATTCGAAAAAAGAATTTAGAAAGTTTAAGGAAACTAAAGAATCATCGAGTCTCTTACCAGATGATAATTTTTTAAAGAATTTCTCATCTGTGAACTGTTTAAAGAGACTAAAATCAAAAACGCCCAGCTCTCTCCACTCATCGCATTTGTAGATTTAAAACGAGGATCTGAAATTAAAACAAGTGAAAAAGCTAGAGTTTGTCTAAGACCAATTCTTATGATACCCTAGATAAATACCCATATGAAATTTCGTACGGTCACACATTTGAGAAATTTTGATTTTTGCAGTTGTTTTTCGCATATATTTCTAGAACGGTTCGTCGGACAGCAAAAATGATCAGGTATGTTTTATAGGATTTCATATTCTGAAGAAGTTTTTAATACAATACAAATATCAGGACTGATCGTTTTCGCAGTATCCGTAAAAAAACTAAATTTTGTATTGCATGAATGGGTTGCCCGATTTATTATATTTTTGAAATTTTGCTATTACTATGAAAACACCATGCACCAAATTTCAACTCTCTATGACAACCCGTTCTCAGGCAGCCTCCAAATGTATAGTGGAAAAAGAAATTTTTGTATGGCAACTCCACCAAGAAGTTGCCCGATTTATCTCATTTTCGACCTCAATTTTATTTTTATTTTTTTAGTCCGTGTACAAAATTTCAACTCTCTAAACATGCGTTGTCGAGTTATCATGCGCACGGACGGATGGACAGACGGACTTGCAAAAAGCAAAATCACTCTTAATATTATGTGTGGGTGTCCAAAATCCATTTTGCTCTACCATCATTATTTCTGTGCGTTACAAAAGGAATGGCAAACTTAGTGTACCGTATAGTTTCATCTTGGGTATGAAAACTTAAATTAACAAAACATTTTTGTCATGTCGTGATGTGAAGGTGATAAGACAGGCGGGCGACTAGGAATAGTTACGCGGTCGACACTTGATTTTAAGTATATAAAGAGTAAAAAGGAAGTTACCTAAAGTTCAGAACAAGAGAGCAAGGAAATGAAATAAATCTCAAAATACTGAAAATTACGCCTGTGAAGTAAGAAATCGTCGTGGCTTGTTTCTACCTTGGTGCGACGCGTTTCCGCGTTGGGGCGTCGCGTCTCCGCGTTGGGGCGTCGCGTTTTCGGGTTAGGACGTCGCATTTTCACGTTGGGGCCGCGCGTGTACACGTTGGTGCGGCGCGTTTTTGCCCCAACGCCCCGCACTGACATCAAATTACTTTCAATCAATAATAACTATACCTACAATAAATAATAATAATTATACCCTAGATACAATCGAAAGGGCATACTAAGCTTGTCATTCCGTTTGTAATTACCTCGAAAAAATGATGGTAGAGCAAAATGGATTATACAACCACGCATAATATTAAAAGTTATTTTGATTTTTGTATGTCCGTCCGTCTGTGCGCACGATAACTCGAGAACGCGTTCACTTATAAAGCTGAAACTTTGAACACGGGCTTTAAAAAAATGTGAACTTATGTTCGAAAATGAGACAAATTGGGCAAATCCTTCGTGGGGTTGCCATACACAAATTTCGTTTTCCACTATATATATGGACACTGCCACTAATATATTTGGCTCCAATTTCAATTCCAAATAAAAAATAAATAAATAATTATAGGAATATCAAAAAATTCATTTGTAATGACGTCTAAAATGTATTCGGTATAAAATATAACATATTACAGTATATGGAAAAAAGAAAAATTTTACGATATGTCAATATGTCACACTTAGAAACCATTTTTTGTATATATGTACCTATGTAGATATTTCTTTATGGGGTTGAGGTCATAATGTAATTTGGGATGCTGTTTACTTCACTTCTCTACTCTAGAAATGTTTCGCCAGAACACAAAAATAAACCGTGTCGCTCTCATTATTTTATTGTTGGCGACTTGCTTTACTTTTAATCAGTACCGGGCATTATTCGGATGAAGTTTCAATCACATAACGATTTTTTTAAAACATCGAATAAATTTTTATTTGATTATCAGTTTATTTTAAGTTATGCGCAAATAATAATTTGTTAATTGGTGCAAATTATTTGACTTTCAAATAATTATTTGTTATTCGATCGTGCGTTATTTGATAATCAAATAATTATTCGTTATATGTCATTCGATTATGAATATATGTTTTCTGGTTTCCATTAGTTCCAATTTCAAATAATTAATTCTTGGTACACACAATTCATTTCGCAAGGTGTCTCGTTACTTAATTCAATAATTTTGTTCAAGTAAGTATTTGTGAAGCTTTTGAAGAAAGTAATTGGGTTTGATTACCTGAATTACCTACATATGAAATATCTGTCAACCCAATGGTCATAAGGATATGAGGCAAAATAACTGAAGTTTAACCATATACCTAAGTAGTTCGAAATTACTTATTGTGTCTCATACTGAAAATTTTTCGTACCTCAATTATAAGGCCATCACGTAATTAAAGTGCTAGTGTATGTATATGAAAAAAGCGATATCTACCATCCCACACAATATATTCTTAATGAAGTATGCACACAAGTCATCGCTTCCCCACGGATATTCTTATTGCAGCCTTCTGATTTATATATAAATAAGAGGCTACGAATGCCTGAATTCCTTGAATGACAAATCTCTAACTCAAGCAAAGATAATCCAATAACACAATGCGAAGAGCCTGAGTCTCCAGGTTTTACTCACAAAAAACTCTATGAAAACAGGTTTTTTTGAAATATTGAGAGTTGTTAACATTCGTTTTGCTCTGAACAGATTTAGTGAGAGAAACTCATGCTGGATTCTCTGATATTTTCGAGAAAAATGAGATTTTTATTTGACAGAAATTTTACATCTCCTTTCAGCATCTTGGCAAGAGTGAAATTTATCTTTTTATTAAAAAAAATGAAGGTAGTATGACCCGATATACATTATTATGAATAGTTTGAACGGTTTTTGGAGATGTTCAAGAAGGTTTTGTCGTTCGCGTAATCCTACGTTCTCTCGATTTTTGTTTTAAACTGGTATCAATCGCGCTACAATAATGCATAGCCAAATTCTTTTCCCCATTCATGCAAATGAAGAAAATACATGACATCATTTGCTTCTTTCTAAAAAACACGAAAATTTCCAATCATGTTCGGCTGTGTCCTATCTAATTATTAGGTTATCTTTGAACCAAGTATAAATAACAATCAGTCCACTCTAGTTGTATTAGTAAGGCACACTTTGCGAAATATGTTTGATTTTTTATGCAAATTTCTTTCGAAAGTGCAGGACAATTGTAGAGATGTCTCATTGCTTCTTTTACCCATTTCTTAAAAAACCGGTTGCAAAATGCATCAAGAATACTCGAGTGGGATGGCACAATGAGCTTCACGTTCGACACGTTTCAAAATGAACGCCCATTCGGGTAAACGAGAAATATTGTCTCGAAATTGGACTTTTCTCTTCTCTAACAGGCTTCGATTCTAGAATGACAATGACAGATGATATGTAGCGAGTGCAGGAAAAAATAAATTGATCTTGTTTAAGTTTGCCAGATAGCTTGTAGTAACGATACAGAGAATAGAAGTATTCTCTCTATGAAAGCACGTTTCATCATTAATTAATGTATAAAAATTTATACCGTGGCTTGAAGTCACGGTATATCGACACAAGGTATGACTAGTATCAACCACGGTCGGCCATCTTGGTCATCAAGGCATCAGACGAATGTATTAAAGATATTTTATATTTATTTTCAGCAATCACGAACAATATATTAGCATTTCAATACACGAATTAAAATGTCTGTAATTGCTTACCTGATTGCTTGCAAAAAGTATCACTTTTGTTACATTTAGCTGCCAGATCATCATAAATTTTCAAAAATATTGATATTTTTTACTATAATATTATCGACATTTTTATATACGTTTTTCGGATTAGCCGCGTTATAAATAAATTACTTAATGAGTGCTAAAACAAATACTCAATCCGAACATTTCTCTTCAAGTTATATTGATCGTGGTCACCGGGTCACTGCTTGAATTGTTACATACGATTTGAGCTACGCAGATTGTACCGGGGCGTATGCTTTTGCTGTGGCCTATGCATTTGTTGATGCTATTTTGCAGAGTTTTGTGAACAAACATAAGTCACTACGTTACTTTTTAAGCAAAGATTATTTTGGATTAACCCTGGAGATGCGATCCCAGGTTCGTGAAAGCTGGAAACTGTTGTAGCGATTGAAATTAAGTCGACGTTTTATTTTAATCGCCTCACGAATGAGACGAGAGGTATAATAAATCTTACGAACCAGGACTTCTGCCTTTTCAAAATGAATCCAATTTTGTTGTGTTGGATGGTCAAGATTATGCCCGCATATTGCTGATTTTTTCAGCTGATTCTTGCTTACAGCATTTATATGTTCTTTAAGGCGGGTAGCTATACTTCTTTGTGCTTGCACAATATAATATGGCCCACAGCTATAAGGGACTCACCTTCTTCAGTGGTAAAAAAAAGGATTTTACACCGTTTGCTTCCAAACTCTCCCACTCTATCCGTAACACCTCTAACTTAGGGAAGGAAGGCTCACTTCCGATTTAACTGCTCCTGGTTGCTGTCCCTTTCCCCTGACAAAATAGGCTTCAAAGTCGATTGTTTTCTTGTGTAGCTATTGAATTGCAAAACATCATCTACATACTTGAGCTCTGCCGCCAAATGGATATCATCACAGATCCTTTGGCCCAGGTGAAATAGTGTGGAAACGACGGATCTTAAATTTGTGTGCGTCATTTTGCGATGAACTGTGTATCCTAATGTGCCATCATTCATCCGTATAACTTTAACATGCAAGAACGCAAGGGATCCGTTCTTGCTCCAACGTAAGCTTGGTCTTGGAGTGTTGCGAGTTTAGATGTTGTAAGAAACTCTCGATTTCAGATCTTTTTAAAATACAGAAGGTGTCATCCACATACCACAGCCACACTTTGGGTTTTTGTTATGAACTGTTTAGGGCTATTTTCTCAAAATGCTACATCCAAAAGTCAGCAACTATAGGCGCTAAAGGTAGGCCTATAGCCACACCATTTTCTTGTAGATAGAACTAGTTGTTGAAACTGAAATATTCAGATGTTAAGCAGAACTCCAAAAGAGGTATATGTGAAGTGCTAATGTCGAATGAAATGAGCTGTTGAATGACACTCTTGCACTTCCTGTAGAGGCGCATTAGTAAACAGTGATTCTACATCAAAACTGATCATAACTTAATCTTCTTCAAGCCTTAAGTCACCCAAAAGCGCCAGGAAATGTGTGGAATCTTTAATGTGATGATCCGTCTGTGCGAACAATGGTTTGAAAACAACTAACAAATGCTTAGATAACAGATTGCTAGGCAAATTTATTTGGCTGACAATCGGCCGCATTGGATTACCCGATTTGTGGATTTGAAGTAAGCCTTACAGTTCGGGCAAGAGGGAATGGGGCGCTTAGGTGGCAGAATCACCTTGTGATCGTTGATCAGTTGTGACACCCTTCTGAAAATACGAGCTGTTGTATCATAATTAACAGGTTTGTTCGTATTCCTGTCTTCTACTAAAACTTTCAGTTTAGTAACGTAATCACTTTCATTTCATCTCTCTTGACATTGCTAGACGATGGTGTTTTGCTTCGTCTAACCAAAAACTATACGTCCTGACGTATAGTCTCAGCCTCAAGGCTGCCGAATTTATTACGAATGATGCATACTTCTATACTCCCAACAAGTTGTTCGACGGGTACACGCAGTGGAGTGGGTGCAAAATTCAGTCCCTTGCAAAGAATGTTTACGGCTGCCTCACTCAGATTTTCATCCGACAAATTCACAACCGATGGCATTAACGGGTTCGGTTTTGTTTGGGTGACGATGCGATTATCGAACTTTTGTTGTTGTTTTTGAGTGCACTATTCTAGCGTTCTGGCTGCCCGCAGAAATGTCAATTGATCATACATATTAAAATCTACAGCACTTAGAACCAAAGCAAGATGTTGTTGCATGTTATAGGGCTCTATGGATATTATGTTGAGCTTATAACGATGTGAACTAATAAACCGTCTTAGGATCACTTCACTTGCCGTTGTTAAAACTTTTTTGGAACCATATATGTGACGCATTGGTGATAATTTCACACAGTTGGGAAAAACATCACAATCTCGACATCTTTTAAGAAAGGTTAAAGCACTTAAAAGGCACGCGCGTTTTCCATGCAAGTTTTTGAACCGGGGAAGGCATTTGTGAGTAGCCTCCCCGTATACGCTACAGGTGCAATAGCAACAACAAATGCATCAACCACATCAACAGCATATGCACCGATAAATCTGCGTAGCTCAAATCATATGTTACAATTCAGGTGATTACCCGGTGACCACGCTCAATGTAACTTGAAGCGAAACGTTCGGGGTGAGTACTTGTTTTAGCACTCATTAAATAATTTATTTATAACGCGGCTAATCCAGAGAACGTATATAAAAATGTCAGTAATCAACTGCGAAAGCCTTAAAAGTTATATAATATTATCTATTGTAATTTGCCAAAACTGTTATCAAATAATGTATTTAAATAATATTTCTGAATTCTTCATATCAATTGTAATGTCGTGACGTCACAACTAAGGTGTTAAGTAATTAGGAGGCATACTTACTTACTCTGTCTGCCAGGGCTTGAAGACAATTTTTCACTTCGATCGTGCGGTCTTAAGCACAAACCCCCCTTTTTTTGTATTTAATTAACTCTTAGCTATAAAAGTTTCACAAATACTTAATTGAACAAAATTATTAAATTCATCTTAAACTTTAAATTAAATTAAGTAACCAAAAGCCTTGCGAAATTGGAACTAATGGACACCAGCAAACCTATATTCATATAGAATGACAAATAATTGTTTGGAATTCAAATAATGACCATCACAAATAATTATTTGGCAATAATTCACCAAATAACGAATAATTCTTTGACAAATAACGCACGATCGAATAACAAATAATTATTTAAAACTCAAATAATTTGCTCCAAATAACGAACAATATTTGCAATCAAATAAATTTTTATTCGGTTTTTATTCGAATAAAAAATGCCCATCTGTGCTTTTAATCTCAAAGAGACATGTTTCTCGCATAGAATCTCTCGTAAAAGCTTATTTTCGATATTTTCGATACAATGTGCTTTTAGTTTCAGTTGATGACTGATCATCACTGATCCCCATCAGGTCTGGACATCTTGGTTTATTTGTGCCTAACCTGTACTCGGTAAACTTCCAATTTTTACTCAAAATTTTACCCAATAAGCAATTCGAATGGAATTCCGGTTGTTTTCCTTGTCTTTTTTGACCAGTTTACCTGGAAATCCGTACTATTTGCGCACGTATTTCCGTTTCTTTGTAAGAAGGGAACTGCGTCGAGATTCCAAGTCTTTGATAGTATTGGTAGATGGAACTGAACGTGGAAATATATCAGATTTCCATGTTTTTTCCTTGTTATTTTTGCATGGAATTCCCAGACTTTTCCATGGCATTTCTATATGGAATTCCTAGGGATTTCAAAGCCTTTTCTGCATTTGTTAATTAAACAGGGGAACATAAATAATTTGTAGGATGCAAAGCAGTAGAAAAAATTTCGAAAGTATAGAGAAAATAATCAAACTCCCATGACTTTTTGCAAAATGGTAAAGTAGAGCTTGATAAATTCGGAACAAAGTTTCACAGGTTTAGAGTTATGTAAGAATTAAAGTCATGGCACCTTGATTATTTTCTCTATACTTTCAAAACTTTTTCTACTGCTATGCACTCTACAAATCAATTCAATTTGCAATCGGCTGTACTAGACGGAAGAACACAGCTAATATAAACCATTAACAATTTTTCGTATACCTCCAACACATCTGTAAAGCTGAAAATGGCCTTCGCTGTAGCGTGTAAAAAAACAGCTGTGTGCGTGAGGATGCCGTCACTTTTTTTCACTGGAATTCCGTCAGAAAATTCCACATCTGGAATTTTTGTTTTGTATTATTACAAAAAAAAAAAAAAAACCGAAAATTTCAAAAATTATGCAAAAGAAAATTTTTCTAATATAATGCCACTAAAGAAGAGGTCGAAAAGAATATTCTGAATAATTTAGAAAATAATATTTTAAAAATGCGACCGGTTGGATATCGTTGGAAGGAAGTGTCTCGATTGGGAAATTGTGGAAATAATTTTTCCAATAGGGGCCAAACATTTAAATTAACCACTTTGGTATGCAAAGAGGCCGAGTTCGTGGACTCCTATAAAACCCAGTGGTGCGGCCAACAAAGATTGTATCTGAATAGGAACTGCAGTGGAACCCACCCTTCATCGAAGCTTACCATTTTATTGCCATTGCCATTTTTCGTATTACTTTTTCATATTCAATGAAAGTAAAATCTTATAGCATTTTGACTCCCGTTGTTAATTAAATTAATTGCACGCTATTAATGATTAAAGTTAGACATGTCTTTAACCGAAAATCTTTTAACAGCTTTAAATTTGAATACATACAGAAATGTAGTGTCCATTAATTTTATTAAATAGAGCTTTACAATCTCTTCAGACGGAAAAATCTATGACAAAACAAATTCAATCAAACACCATCCAACAATTTCACTTGCGCATTTAATTTCAATGAAAGCTTCCTTCACTTTTTCACGGTATTCCAATTTCTTTTCATTCAACTTTTAAATCGAATTGTGTGAATCTGGGAGCCATTGTTGAAGATGTATTTACCACCAGCGTTCCAACAGCTTGCAATCAAAAACTCGTTGTGTTATCTATCGGCTTTATGACGTCCTCTCGTTGATCAAATATAGGTTTGTAGCCGCTCGATAAAATCCTTATTGCCATCGGTTTTCAGCTCCGATAGTCTTCTTTATATTATACTAAGATATGTAGGAGATGCGCTTAAATATATTATTTCGATAAGCAATTCAATGATGTGAAAATATTTTATGATTCAACATTTCAGTGTAGGTATGTATGTATACTAGTGGCCTGATTAGAATGTGCATATTTTAAGAAATATTTCATTACGAAGTGAATTTCTAATATAAAGAGGACTGCGAAATATGCACTTCTTTCAATCTTAGATGAAAATAAATAATTTAATACACGTTGTAGGAAGAGAGTTCGCGTGGAAGTTCGGCAAAGATTTAGGCTTTAAGATCCTGGGAAATCTAAGTGTAGTGAAAATTGTTTTCGGTCTCTAAATTTTCTCCGCTTTGGTGTAAATTTAATACTGTTTTGAAATTTTCAGGGAACGTTATTATCATGAGATTTTTAGTTAATATTGAACCTTTAAAAGAAACCGTTCGACTATAAAAAACTTGCTACATAGATTAAATAAATGATTTTTTGAATTAACTAACTGCGTAAATTTTTACTACATTCTCGGAGTTCAAAATTCATAAGTTGAGGTGGAATCTGCAAAACCATTAATTAATAATATAAAGAAATATTATTGTTGGAGTTGTCTATCCCCACATCAGTTCTGTGTTTTTCGCATAATAATTCTTTATATTATTAATTAATAGTTTTTTTGGTATATGATTTATTTCTGAGTTTGTTAGAAAAGGGAGCAAGCTTTGCTCAATATTAATCAATCTTTTATTATTGTTCCTTTATAATAAAATATGAAAATGAAAGATTTAGATTCGACCAACCCGTAACTGCGCAACTAAGTAGCGTTCAGCCGAAGGACATAATCGATATGCTTGTTCGAATTTCACTAACTGACTGACTCTCTTAAGTTTTATTTAAAAGAAGGCAAACAATTTTGTTTTATTTATTTGTTTTCTTGAGCATTGTTGACGTCTTTTTGCGTTTACTACCGCGGTCACGGGGTGACGTAACTTTTCATTTAATTGCAGATTGAGTCTGGAGTTTTGATTCAAAGTATTAATAGCTCGACCATCTGACTTCGTCGTTGTCCTCAACGACATCTGACCCACCCGGACTCCCCGAGACGAGTCTACCACTTAGGACAGCTACATAAGATTAGGATTTCCCATCCGGTTGACCGGCTGCGGTTTTTACACGACATACGAGACGGTTATTCTCGATTATTTTGTGAACTCAAGTAAGTGAAGTCGTTTCAGTAATTTTAAGAGGTGTAATAATTATGGAAAATCTAATTTTATTTTTAATTTAAGATGAATAAGAAAGGAAAAACAATTGAAACGTACAGTTTCAGTGTATTCGGTAACTTGACTTGTGATATGAGTACCTAATATTTCGGTCGACCGGAGTAGCAGAACTTCAGACGAATGGACAGTAAGACATAAATTCGCTGATTATTTTATCTCACCAAAAGGTGAAGTTCCTTGGCAGCATCGCATCATTAATTAATAACTGCTGTTCAACTGAATCTTGAATTATAATCTATACGTCTATACGTGCAGCTTTGAAACTTCGAAAATAGGGGAAAATACATTCAGCCCGTACAAAAGATGGACTGCTATATATCAAAATTCGTCGAGATGGTAATGAACTCAGAATCACCCGAGGAGATCTGTTAGATATCCTTGTAAAAAGTTAGATTTTGTGTGCCTGAACGTAATATGCTGCTAAATCTACGGAGTTACCATAATGTAATCCTTGTTATAATCGAAGTTTTTTTATACAAATGGACTAAAGTTTATTCTATTTAGAAATTACATGCTACTCTCACTTTCTTGTAATATTCTTACTGAAATTTCTTTAATTGAATTATGAATTTGTTTCAAACATTGTTTTTATTTTCTAATAATTTGTGGTTTCTCTTGTGGATACTTAATTCCAGTTTTCATTCTGCGATGATTATAGTGTTGCTAGGTTATGTGTCTGAGTGCACCGGCGGTCTTTTGCACGTCTATGAGTATGGATAATTTCTCGAGTATGGACCAGGTAAGAACTGTATTGAAAATACTATGAAACCAATTTTCGGGTTTAAATATATGTACTGTGAATGCAAGAAGCATTCGTAACAAGATCGATGATTTTCGATTCATTTTTACAGACTCCGACGTGCATGCAATTTTTGTAAGTGAGACATGGCTGAATGCTGCAATTCCATCATCTCAAGTTTCCATTCCTGGCTTTAACATATTTCGTAGCGATCAGAGGGACCGTGTTTGCGGGGGTGTTGCTATCTACATTAGGGATTACCTTAAAGCCAAACTTATATCTTCTTCTGAAACTCTGCCGTGTGAAATTCTGTGCATCGAAATTAGCTCCAATAACGATAAATGTGTCTTAACCTCGGTTGAAATATGGCATATGGTGGATGACCCATCAGAAGCTGGCTACAACGCTGAAGAATATTTCCAACTCGAAAAGAGGATACAATCTACCATCACCAAGCTTTCTGAGAAATTAGCCCAGTATGCCACGCCAAGAGTCAATGAGGTATCAAGTAGGTATCAAAGCTTTTAACTCCAACATTCGACGGCGACTATTAAAATGGAGATAATTTCATGACTTATTCACTCAGTTGGGGCATAATCAGCCCATGAGCAAATACCAGAAAATGTGGCACTTAAAGACCAACTTGAAGAGAGAAACCGAAAAGATTATTTGACACTTTACCTTATCAGATAATGATTATACTTTTGCATAGGATATACTGAGGTCTCGCTGCGAGAATAACAGATTGTTGGTGACAGCACTTATCGATAAACTGCTATCACAATCCAAATTTACCTCAGAAGGTGCGTCAACCATTACTGCCTTACATGACTCAACGAGGGAATTCCTTTAGGGCCTTGAAAATCATGGTGTGTCCACAGTTAATTGGCACCCATTTTTACTACATATTTTATTAAGGAAATTAGATAAGAAGACACATGATCTTTATGAACAGTCGCTAGAACAACCTCGGGCCGTGCAATCAGTGGATAACTTCTGGAAACTCGCTTTCAGTCCTTGGCAACTCTAGGCCAGAAAGATAAGTTTACGAAACAGTCATGGCGAAAACTAAACGAAGTTCCCAGTAGGGTCTATTCATTAGCATGCCCAAACACACCTCAACTGAAATGCATAATTTGTAAGTTTAACCATGTATTAATTGCCTGAGGTTTGGACATTATACAACCAACTGCATATTAAGAGGATGTACCCATTACTCCTAGAGACCCAATACATTTTTGCATCTACGGGACATACCTCAAGAGAAATCGAGCTCATCACAAACAATAATATCTCAACCTAAGCACCCAAAATATGCTGAATCTACGAACCAATCTATGACTGACCCTAGCAACGGAAAAGGTTTACCATCAGGATGGCTATGTATTGCTCAGCAGAGTTGCAACAAATCTTACTACACATGATGTCAAGGGCATGATGTGCAGAGCTATTCTCGATTCTGGATCCCAGGTGAACTTCATAAATGAAAGAATTATCAAGAAAATAGGTTTAAAAGGGACTCCAGCACTAATGCATGTGCAAGGCATCGGTCAATCGAAGCAGCAAGCAAATAAACGAGTGGATTTCCTGCTAGACTAGAGTAATTATCCCCAAGAAAATTTTAGCACCGCAGTCGATCCGACCATTTGATACTTCAAAATGGAAAATTCCATTCAATATTAAGCTGGCCAATCAAAATTCCAATAGGCCAGACTACGTAGAATTACTAATCGGAGCAGAATTTTACTACCAGCTTTTATCGGTTGGGCAGATAAGGTTAGAAGAAGGACTGCCAATATGAGCACTGTGCTCGGTTGGATGTTAGCTGGTAAGATTGACCGGCTACCACAAAATCAAACCATCTGTTCGGTATTTAACCGCGGCCATGAAATGGATAATCAGCTAGAAAGATTTTTGACCTTGGAAGAAGCTCCAGATGATAGGAATTCAGAAAAACGATGTGAAGAATATTTTAACCAAAGTGTCAAAAGTACTGACAGATGTAGCTTTATTGTCAAGCTACCATTCACGGAAAATCTACAACAACTAAGTGATTCTAAGCACACCGCATTACGGAGGTTCTGGTCAATAGAGTGAAAGCAATTGAAGAATAGTGAGATCCGCTCCCAGTATATTGAGTTTATTTCATTTCACACTATTGTGTGTTAAAGCCAAAGAGCACGGAAACAAAATTGAGAGCTGTGTTTGCTGCCTCTTGCAAAATATCTTCCATTGCCGCACTAAATGATATACTTGCGTCAGGACCAACAATACAATCGACTTGTTTTCAATCTTGCTCCGATTTCGACTACCATGGTTCATCTTCACTGCCGACATCGAGAAGGTGTATCGGCAAATAATGGTCAATGTCGACGACCGAAAATTCCAACCAATTTTTTGGAGAGTCAGCCCAGACCACCCTCTAAAATGCTGTCAGCTGAATACCGTCACGTACGGAGCAACCTGTGCTCAGCATTTGGGGACAAAATGTCTGCAAAGACTGTCTCCAGAACAGGGAACATCACATCGACTGGGAGTATAGCTATTGGCTAGAGATTTCTACATGGAAGATGTGATCTCAAGATCAGATAGTCTGTCTACTGCTTGCAAAATACAGACAAAACTTCACAGCATCACTGGCTTAGGCTGAATTCACTCTCCGAAAATGGTGTGCAAACTACTGGCGGCTACTAAAAGGTGTTCAATAAAATGATATCGAGACACAGCTTACATTTGTCAGAGTAACTAAGGAGCAAATAAAAATGTAGGGTCTCACTTGGCTATCACACTCGGACTCATTTTGTGACAAAACCACCAAGGTTGAATAGAACATAATCACAAAACGAACAGCAAGTTCAGATATAGCACGACTATTCGACCCACTTGGCATCATGTCTCCAGTAGTGGTTACTGCCAAGATATTTCTGCAATGATTATGGGCATCCGATGGTTAAACCTGGAAAAGCTGAAATTTTGTAATTTGTGGTTTTATGGCCCTATCTTTTTACATGGCAGTGAATCATCATGGCCACAACCATATTCAAGGAATATTGAGTGTGGTTTAGAGAAGAACCAAGCTGCTCTGCTCATAACCACAACGCAGGATTCCACACACTTCATTCACAAGATAAATTATTATAGTTCGTTCAAAACACTAAACCGCATCACAGCATATGTCTTACGCTTCATAAACCGATTGAAACATGAAGTAAAAAAATAAACACAACTAAGACACAACCACTAATTTTTGAAGAGTTCAATGAAGCCCTAATAGTGATTGTTATGTTAATGCAAGAAGAGTGTTTTTACAGGGAAATTAATCAGGCGATTTAAACATCTAGCCAAGATGAGCTCATTAGTTAATAATTAGTACCCAATGCTACTACCGTATTGAAGTTAGAAAGATTTATCTCAAAACTTATTAAAATTTTTATGTAATGGAAAAATTGAAAAGCTTAAAAAAGTATATCCTTTTTATAGAAAAATGAAAAAGCTTAAAAAAATATATAATTTTTACAGGATAAATAACAAATTTGTGTGAGTTTTTTTTTCAAAAATTTTGTAGTCTATATTATATATTATTGACGAAACAAATTTTCCTCCATTATTTTAATTATTATTTTGTTTTATTACTTTCTTTGTAACAATTTGTCAAACTCACTCCACTTTATTCTTTTCCTTTCCAAGTATACCTACACTTACCTGACCAGAACACACAAATACTCTCCGGAGACATGGAGACGACAAATGAACAAACTTCGGAGACCGGAGACCGAACCTGGAGTGTACACACATATACACGGGTCTCTGGAGGCCAAAGTATTTCGTCGTGTAGCTTCACGTTAATAATAAATAATTATAAACAATATTTTAGAAGGTGGACCTTAGAGCACTCTATGTACGAGTTTTATTTGATATTGTAAATATTTGAGAAAAAAATATATATTTGAATTACAAATAATTCCACACGAAAACAGTCACCATAGTCCTGACCATCTCCGAATTAGGTGAAACTTTCACAGGGAATACAAAAGCATAATCACCCGAATTTTTTCTCCCTACTAGAGGGTTAGAAATTTTATTACGGCGAAACGTAATTTTTAAACAATAACCGGCCAAGTGCGAGTCTGTCTCGCACACGAAGGGCTCCGTACCATCGTACAAAACTTAATACAATGTACGTTTTATTTATTTTTTTATGTGAAAAATAATGTTGTCATTTGAAGAAATAATAATTATGCTGTCATTTGAAAAAAAATCCCTACTTATGGTAATAATAATGAGTGAGAATAAAACGAGCAAAAAAACGCCGAAAAAATTACGTTTCTTGTACTGGGGCCCCCTTTAATTTTTAATTTAATTTAATTTTTATTATTTGTTGCTATAGCGGCAATAGAAATACACACTCTGTGAAAATATCAACTATCTACCTGTTACGGTTAATGAGATACAGACCGATGACAGATAATAATAAGAACGCAAAACGACGAAAAAATCACGTTTCTTGTCTAGGGGCTCCCTTTAATTTTATTTTTATTATTTGTTGTTATATCGCCATTAGAAATACACAGTCTGTGAAAATTTCAACTGTCTACCTATTACGGTTCATGAGATACAAAACCTGGTGACGGACGGACGGACAGCGAAGTCTTAGTTCCCGCTGTTACCCTTTGGATACGGAACACTAAAAATCACATTTCAGGAACTGAGCAACCCATTTTTCTGATTCAAATTCCAAATGAAACTAAATGCCTTGTATTTTCCATAAAAAGATATAAGACCGAATGAAACTTTTTTTTAAGGCGGTATTTTTTTCAAATTTGGGAATCAATAAAACATTTTTTTTTGTATTTGTATTTTGGAGCCATATGCCTTATCTCTCTATGTGCCAAAAATTGTGGTGGTACTTGGCCTCGTATTGGATATATAAATTTGTTACAGTCGCCATATCCCCTAAGTAACGTAGTAGTGCTCCAATATAGCATAAATTAATTTATAACAATTTAATTTAATTTTTTTTTAATATAATTTATATCTCCAAAACGAGGTCAAGCACCACAACAATTTTTGGTACAAGGATAGATAAGAGATATTATTTTTTGAAAAGGACATTTCATCGTAAAATCACGAAATTTCTAATCCAACTAGCGTGGTATGTGATTAGCTGTTTTCGTATTCTTTTCAAACTGTAAAATTTTCATACAAATCGGAAATGGTATGGGTCAAAATTAGTCCATTAGTGTTGAATGGCTGTGTATACATGATCACTTAATAAATGGGAATGCCCATCTTAGGCCCGACACCTCCAGACTTGAGAGATGTCTTAAATGATACATTACGATGAACATATTTCATTAACAATGTGTCGGGTTCCCTGAAAACCTTAATCGCTTCGGGATATTTCAATTATAACACTCGAAGTTAGTTTAATAATTTCTTTATTACTCGACTAAATACATATTTTCGTAAAACCGGGAGCAGTCATATGCTCATATCAATAATTATAGCTTGACTCCTGACACCGTTCAGTGATCACTTGATTGAAAACGCAACTGCTTATTCTGGAGCTCATTCAGTAGCCCTGGGTACATCAAGGCCGCATCAAAGGACTTTCCACAAAATCATGTAAGTTAATTTGCAGTAAGGAGCATAAATATCCTAGGGCAACATTGCTGCTCAACACAAATTTAAACTTTATTCCTTTTTCACAGTTCCTTTCGAAGGACGAGGTTGCAGTAGCTGTCGAGGTACCAACTGTGGGAGGTAGCCACGCGGTTGTAGATACCTCAGCATACTTTCCTGGAGAAACGGATACAATAACTCCATCAGAGCTAAAACAGCTCATTAACTACTACAAATGTAGAGGAAAGCAATTCACCATTGGATGCGACACAAACGCACATCACACGCTATTGGGGAAAAACGGATACCAACACCAGGGGTGAGTATCTTTACGATTTTATATTATCTAGCAATTTAAAGATACTAAATCGAGGTAATAACCAACCTTCATGAACTCCATTAGACAAGAAGTCCTGGACCTAACACTTGCCAGTATATTCATAAGTACGAAAATAAGCACGTGGCATGTATTAAACGAAGTTCCTATGTCCGATCACAGACATATCATGTTCGATATAGACGCCACACTTAACACATGTCAAGAGTACCGAGACCCTAAACTATCTAGTTGGGAACTCTATCGACAGCACCTTAAGACTGTAGTTGACTGTCCCGGCAGTAGCATTAGCACAACAGCAGAGCTTGACTCAACTACTACGCAAATGCAAACGGCTGTAATGAATTCACTCGAACACAGTTACCCTCTGAAGCAAAAAACCTGCAATCGCCAGGTACTTTGGTGGAATAGAAAACTGAACTTAAAAAGAAAAAAAGTCAGGAAACTATTCAACTAAACTCTCTGGCGTCTCGGGAGGATATAAAAAGGCTCTAACGGCATAGATCAATTGCCCGCAGGTACCAGGCTCCATAAGGTACTTTCGAAGGATCACACGAATGGTTGGGGCTCATTTCAAAAAGAGGATGGGAACTACCCCGAAAGTTGCGAGGAAACAGTCAAGCTCTTATTGAAAACTCACTTGCTCGAGCTACACGTCTAGCTAAATCGTTCCGACCCATCAGTCTTTCCTCATTCTAACTTAAGTCTATGGAAATAATTCTAGACTTACACATTCCAAGGGAAATTCTGATTAAATCACCAATTCATTCTAAGTAGTTCGCTTTGAAGTCGGAAAGTCTACCGCGACTGCCATTCACACATTGGTCAAAGACCTCGAAAAAGCTCTCGAAACAAAAATGTAGCCTTATGTGCACTTGCGGACTTAGAAGGAGCCTTCGATAACTACTCCTTCGATGCAATTAAATCAGCTGGCGGGGATAAAGGCTTTGAATCCTCCAGGATAAAATGGATAGACTCCATGCTTAAAATCAGGAGCATAACCACAACTCTAGAGAACTGTTCAGTCACGATCATCGCAGCAAAATGCTGCCTACAAGGAGGAGCTCTATCTCCACTCCTGTGGTCGATCGTGATTGATGATCTGCTAGAGAAACTGCCCAGTTCGGGTTTTAATGTACAAAGCTACGCGATAGTCACAATACGGGGCAAGCATGATCAAATCATATCCGTCTTCATGCAAAATGCCCTCTCCAAAGTCCGCACGTGGTATTTAAACAAAGGTCTTAGCATAAACCCTAATAAGACGGTTATCGTTCCGTCTACAAGAAGATCACAGCTTTCACTAATGGCTCATCTCCTTGACATTACGGAATTGATATTTTCAGACGAAGTCAAGTATCTGATGGAAACTCTAGATAAAAAATTTACCTCGAATTTGCATCTGTCCTGACTGGCTGATAGAGCGGAGCGATCTGTCTAAGGTATTGTCGCTTCATTGGCACAGCAGGGGATCTGAAGCTAAAAATGATGTACTGGATATTCACCACGGTTATTAGACCCATGTTCACTTATGCAGCCCTCGGATGGTGGCCAAAAACAAATGAAAGAACAGCTGAGACTCTGCTTAAAAAAATCTAGTGGCTTGTCTATCTATGAATAACTGGTGCCATGAGAATCTGTCTTACGGCAGCCATTGAAGCCTTACTAAACCTTCCACCCCTACATTTGCAGGTGAAAAAGGAAACGATCTCCAGTGCTATTAGAGTACAAAAGAGAAACAGTTAAAGTCAGGGGATCTGGTTGGTTATTTAAGTATCTTAAAACAGATGTGCTTCGATTTAATCACGACAATTTCTGATATAATCACACCCAGGGTGGATTTTGTAAGACCATTCTGTAAGACCATTCCAGTAAACCGTCCTTCCAACAACAATAGATGGTGTGGTATACAGATGGCTCAAAAACGAACAATACAGTCCGCCCAGGCATATACGGCCCCAAAGCCATATATCAAAGACTCTGGGCTCTAGCCCTACCGTATTCCAAGCCGCGGTATTGGCCATAGTAGAAAGTGCCAATACCTGCATTAAAAGAATGCTACACTGTCAAGTCAGGGATTGTTTGGAAATGTCTACAAACCCTCAAAAACTTATCAAGGAGAAACAAAGTTAGCCTCATGTGGGTACCTGGACATGCAGACCACAAAGGCAATGAAATTGCTGATGGCCCAGCCAAAAGACGAGCAGAAACTCAGTTTGTCAGATCAGAGCCATTTTGGGGCACTTCATATTGTTACTTTAAAGCAACCCTAAATGGCTGGGAGAATAACCAAAAATCCCTATATTGGGAAAGGCTATAAGGGAGTTCGTCAGGCAAAAAAGTTTATCTACACTTCTGGCGAAAAAACAAAAGAACTCCCACTCCTTAGAAGAACAGAGCTCAAAACGATTATTGAGCTCTTCTCAGGCCACTGCCCCTTGAGGTATCACCTAAATAAGCTGGGCTTGGCTGAGACTTCATCCTGCCGTTTTTATCAGGATGGTCACGAAAGCTCGGAGCACTTGCTCTGCAACTGCGACGAATTGGCCAGGCGCAAACTGCTCCACCTTGAACGTACTTTTCGTCCACCAACCTACGTGTGGAACCTCAATCCCGGAATGGTTCTAGACTTATTAACAGTCTGAGCCTAGAAAGTGATTAAATCCAATGGGGACTCACAATAGATCTTTCAGGTCGCAGTGTTTGCGAGGCTGACGCCTACACACTCCATCAAAAATCTAACCTTATCTAACTTCATATTTTGACAATGCCATACTTATCAATTTCACAAATTTATTCAGTTCCTATACAATATAGATTTTCTTCTTAAATACGTTTTCATAGTAATAATTTTCTACATTTAGACCTTATAATAATTAATCTATTTCCTTCCCTCTATATTAAAACTTTGAAAATGATTGAATATTATAAACCATATATATATATTTTTACTTCTATATAAAAGTACACGTTAATCTCTAACTGTAGGTTGCCCGTAAATTACTTTTACGTTATACTAATGCAAAAAAGAAAAAAAATATACTGAAACTAAATCTATGGCGGGTACTCCAGATGCACAAGTTGTTTCCCCACAATATTTGGCAGATTAGTGGACGGCAAGTTCGCTGTCGTGGCCAGAATCCTCTCGATGGTGATGTTAGCATCTGAGGCATTGGTTTGCTGCTCTGACCTACGAACTATAGGTAGAATCACTCTATTAGTGCGCGCGGGCTTGGGTATGGTTCCTCTTCCAGCACTTCAAATGGCACAATACTCCTATCAAGATTACTAAGCTGTTGACGGCTAACCATCCGGTGGTAGTTATTGCTGCTAAATGGACTGCATGTGGAATGCTTCGTCTGCTTGATATGCATATGCTACAATAATATTGTATACCTAAATTACATGAAAAGGTTAATTTAAAAATTATAATATATTTAATTTTCAAACATAGGTATATGCTAATAATGCTTAAAACATGGTTAGCTTAAAATATTTTCACACAAAATAACTTGGGAAAAATAAAGGTTTTAAATTTCAACCCAAATTGTTTCCATACATAAAGGCCCCACGGCAAATCTTACCTTCAGTAAGATTTATCAAAAATACAATTTGTATGTACGTATGTACATACATATCGGTCGTATAAAATTTTACATCGGTGATGATTGAAACGACCAAGTCTTCACCGAAAAAGCTTTCATCAGCAAATTGTCGCAAGCTGCATACATTGTGGGTACAACAATGTATGCACGAAAGGCAAGACGATGGCTTGATTTGATTTACAAAAATATCAAATAACACTTCAAGCCATCGTCCGTCGCGATAATTCTGGGCATGTTCAAATATGTCCAGCGTAAATAATTTTCTCATGATAGGAATACTAATTAAGTATTTTCCTATCTTGAACAACGAGACTTGTGATTAAAATAATCAAGCCAAGTGCAGTCGGTTTTTGGGCATGTGAGAGAATGGCACGCGGTACAATTAAAAGTCGAGATCAATAATTTTGGGTAGTTAAGATATAAGAGAATAGGTTTTAGCCTTACAACTAGTTGCGCGAAAATTAAGATACTATCAGCTCAAAAAGGGTGAATAGGATTTTCTGGTGCTTCAGTTGCAATTGTGTTAGCGTAGTTTAATAGAAACAAAGAGAAGTTTGTCTAGTATTCATAAGGAAGCACATGTTTGTAATAGTAAAGCTAGAATAAGTACATGAGTGAAGAAATTGTGCTAGAGATAACCTAAAGGAATAAAAATGAAAAAGGTTTGAAGGAGAGCTGGTGTTTGGATATTAGTACTGCCCCGACAGTGGAAAATCATTGTGACAAGCCCGAATAATATAACAATAATAAGAAACAAAATAATAATAGTAAAATAGAAAAATAAAAATAAAATAAAGTAAACATGAATTTAGAATGGAAAAAAATAAATGAAAATTAAAACAAAAGTGAAAAGGGAATAAATAGCCATCTATCTTGTAGGAAGCCCAATAAACCGACACAAAACTATGACAGCTGCTATGACTGTCGAGTTCAAGGGGGAAAGTGTTCCATAGCCTTATGACTTGGACATGGAATTGACGGTCAGAAACCCGATTATTGTAGTTCTGAAAAATTAAATTCATTGTCTTATGAGACCGTAAAAAACTGAGTTTTTGACACAAATAATTTGGTTTGATATATTAAATCAAGTTACGTAAAAAAATAATCATGGGAAAGTCCAAATATATACGAAGTGTGCAACCAAAGATTGAATTCACATAAGGAGACATGACTTACAGCCTTTCCACACTCGAGTTCCCATATGCATTTAACATTTTTTTAATAAACTATTAAAAATTCGGAGCAAATTTCCGATATTATTTGGCTAGCCCTAAAATAGATTGGACCTGACGAATAGTTTCTGGTTTTTGGAAATTTTGCACTACTTCTACTAACCGTTTATTATACATTATCCCTTGCTCAGATACACTACCTCTTTCCTTAAAAACTGAAATTTTGATGGCTACAACTTTAGGTTATGTTCTCGGATGCGCTGAAAAATTTCTCTTAGTTCGTTCAAACTCTTAGCAAATAGCACGACTTCGTCGAGAAACACAAAGCACATAATTTCTTAAATGGGAGGGGGGGGGGCGTTTTGAACCAAATGGTAATCGTGTATAATGGAAATGATTAAAATTGGTACTAAACGCCTTTGGGTCGATTAATACTTGGTGGTATCCGTTAGCTAAATTTATAGTGCGGAATGTTCTAGAATCTAGAATATGTCAATTCGGGGAAGGGGATAAGAAAAGAGTATGAAGACTTCGTTTAGTTCTCTGAAGTCTGCACATAGCCGATACTTTCTTTTATCGGTATAATCTACTCCTTTCTTAGGAATTAGAAGTACGGCGAAATTAAATGGTTCGACGATATCGTTCTCAAGAATTTTGTTGAGTTATTCCTGACACGCGATGAGCTTCCGGCATGCGATATTACTTTTTGTGTATGTGGGCTGTATTAGCCATTAACGGCAACTTAGAGGTCTTCGTCGAAGTGTATGACAATTTGTTGCCTGACAAATGAAAGATATCACTGTATTCCTAGCAATACTGTATTACTGCTTCATTTTCTTCGAAGTTGAGGTCTTCCCCCAACACCAATGATTCCTTCATTAGCTTGAGCCGTTCTTGGCGATTATCAGTCTTACCCTTATCCCATCTTAGTGGATGCACAGTATACTTACTCAATTTTTCAAGCTCGGCCTGAAATTCACTAGTTCAACGGGCTGCTTCCCTGCATTAATAATAACCACCCTCGCTTTACCGTTTCTTGGCTTAATTATATCATTCCCACAATGCATTCCTGGGCTAATATCTTCCGCCATACACACTCAACCCTCCTCACCTGTGACTGGAATTTCCAATAGCGGCTCTATTCTTGGGTTCAACTTAATTCTTGAGCCCTGAGTGCTTTCACTTTTTTCTAAGTAAGACTTTACCTTTCGCTGTGGAATATGTATATTTTCGTTCTGAGTTTGAGCCGCTGCGTAAGCTGTAGCCTTAAGGGTGTCGCGCTGGGCTTTCATGCAAGGAATTTCCAACTTCCTTTTTCCGACTACACTTTCTCGCTCTCTGCTCCCCATCGGTTTAGTCCTATTGATGGGTGCTTCTTGAGAACATTTTTGATTGATTCTTGTGCTAAAGGACTCAATCAATTGTCCAATAGGCCACTCCTCAGCTGTTAGAGCTGGCTAGACATAATCTTCTTTTGGAAAAGTCATCTTTCTTTCCTTTATTTCACCATCTTGGCAAGATTCTATTTCCGAAAGATACTTTGTGAAGTTATTTGACATCACACCTGCTTTAGATATAATGTCTCGCAACGCTGCGATTCGAATCCTCATTCGTTGCTGAATCTCTTTTGAGGAGGATATAGGTGATACGCCTTTCCAGCTCAAGTGACAAGGAATTTCCTGGGTATTCTCCTTCAACTCTATTATCTCGATTTTCACCTTTTTAGTGATACATCCCAAAAGGGGGTTTTCTGCCTGTGTTTTCTCCATGTCTTTCACTGACAGTTTTCATTTATGCAACCAATAATCGCCTTGTCCTTTAGCAACTCGATCCCCAGAATAACGTTAGCTGGTATATAGTTAGTGTCATAAGTGGTGTTTACTCCGTTTGGCTGTTCTACTTCATCCATGCGTAGTGTGGCCTTGCATGTTCCTATTGAGCTTTCTTATGGCCCAGAAACTCTACAGTCATTATTTACTTCAGAGTTTGTATAGGCGTGTTTCCTTTACTATGATTTACCTTAATGATTTGATATGTTGCACCTGCATCTACAAATAATGTTAATTTACCTGTAATTCCAATATCCAGTTCGTCTTAAATTATATAATTATTTAACAAACTTAACTCATTGACACTGGCTTTTTTTTATCTTTATGGTCTTGAATTCTGTTAATTGAAGGCAGGTGCGCATAACCCCCCAGCTGCCGCTCCCCGTTTCTTTTCTTTTGAACTTCTTGTTCCGCTAGGTATCTTTTCAAACAGTTTGTAGCTGGGCCTACCTTGAAAGTTTCTCTGGGTGGTCTGCGGGTATCATTGTTGAAACGATTCGAACCCACCTATCTCACATTGTTGCACAATTCGGTCTTCGTCCGCCGCCCCAGACTTCTGGTTCTCTGCTCTGGACGCGAAATAACTAGCTTCTTCTTATACTTCATCTAGAGATTGGAATCACGTTCCCGTTAGATGCACTTGCGTAGTATTAATCACTAAGCCTGCGTTAAAAGTAGCCACTACGTTAGCTTCCAATTCAGCCATCAGCCCACCTTCCTTATTTGGATACTTAGCTGTGACCGCCGCTTTAGTTTTGTCCAGCAGCCCTTCCATTCTGTCAGCGAATTATCGGATGTCCTCTCCCGGTCTTTCTTTGCTCTCCAGCATTTACGTACGTAACTTACTGATCAATTTTCGTGGCATATATGCAGTTTTAATAACTCGCTGTAGAACTTCAAAATCCTTCGGTTCCTAAGAACGCACTAGATAATAAGCATCAACTGTAAGTCGAAACTTCACGTATTTGATGAAGATAGCTTTTTTCGCAGTAGTTAAATGATCACAGAGTTCCTTAGTGCAATTTAAAAATCTATACACTTCTTTTCCCAGCTTTGGAGACCTTTCCCCAGAGAATAGTGGTACATATTTGGATACCATGTCAATAACTTTCCAATGTGCTTCCACCATACTGCTGTTGAGCAATCCGTATGATTTACTGCTTCCTGGCTCTTTTGTTTTTCCCCGCGATGAGCCACTAATTTCCTTGTTCTCCACTTCTTACTGCCTTCTTGTTTGTGAACTTTCTCTTGCGGCAGTGGACCGTCGGCTCTTAATTCTATCTTCAGTTCCTCCGCCGCCTCTTCTGCTTCCTTCAGTTGCTGTTCCAAAGACAATATTTTACTGATCAGAGCCTTATTTCTCTTTTCATGTTCTTTTAACAATTGTTCTGCTTGGAGCTCGCCCCTTTGGATCACATCGAGCTTAGCCCTTACTAGCAAGTCTAAATCTTCGCCTTTCGTACAGGATTTGGCAGCTGTATTCCACTCCTGGAAAAATTTCTTGCCAGTCATGCTCGTAACTTTCTAGCTTCTCCTTATACTCTTTTAGTTCCCGCAATCTTTCCTCTAATTGCTTCTCTTGAGTTTCGAACCGTAACAGTTGCTCTCTTGTCAGTACGTTACTTCTACCCACCGACATTGAAGTGTCAACCAGAAGATTATCTAATATTCTCTCTCGCATATGACAGCCGATATTTTAACTTATTAAAACTTAACAACAACAAAAATTGATCCGGAACTCCTGATCTCTATTCGAAATAACGAGAAAATGCACGCGGGAAATTCAATTCAATTATAATTCGGACTCTAGACTCCGGTAAACAATGCCATGAATTACTAATATTATACTTGTATATAGTTTTCGAAAAGGATTATAATCAAAACTTTATTGTCCACCCAAAATGGAAAAAACTTCTTAGAATTATTAATTCCTTATCATCAGAAGTCACAAATGAAATGTCGCAATCATACACCACTAACTGACTCACACACTTTTCGCTTTATCCTTACATACAAATAACACTTTTATTTTCCTGAAAACTATATTTAGCGAAACCAACCACAACAACAAACATTTTTTTTAATACCTGAAATGAGAGATCAGAACACTTAACCAGAAAAAACAATCTCACCAACAAAACAAATTACAAAAATTTAATTAATTTTAAGCAACACCTAGTAAAACAAATTCAAATTTCTCACAATTTGCTCACTCACTGAATTGTGGGTACCAAAAATTTCTTCTTTCATCCATTTTCTACATATCAAAGAACAGAGATTAGATTTGCTTGTGTGTGGCTGTTTTTCAATTACGGCTTACTTCAAAATTCTATTTTAACGCAACAAAAGTTTCAATTTTAATTTTACACCGATTATTCGCAAACAATAACACAAAGAGAAAACAAAAATCACATCACATACTTATAATAACTTCAATTTTGCCCCTAAAATACTCTGACAAACTTTCATACACCCAACACTATTAACACTTAACGCAAACACTCACGTTCAGCATTATCATAAAATTAATCAACCACTAAGTCAATTACTTGAGGCTGAAAAAGTTTATTTCATACACTTATTTCAACACTTCTTAACTTTACCCTGAAAAGTAAGGTATATTAAGAATGGAGCAGCTAAAGTATAACTCCCATAAAACAAAAAAAAATGGAGTAGCTAAAAAGCATAACTCTAATAAAACAAAAAAAAATGGAGCAGCTAAAAAGCGTAACTCCTATAAAACAAATTGAGAAGCGGAAAAGCATAACTTCCATAATACAAAAACAAAAATTATCCAGAATGATACCACTTACTTAATCTTTTACCAGCGGCGCCAAATTGTCGTGTTTCCTGAAAAACTTAATCGCTTCGGGATATTTCAATTATAAGAGTCGAATTTATTTTAATAATCTCTTTATTACTCGACTAAATACAAACATAACCGGGAGCAATCATATGCTCATATCAATAACTATAACTTAACACCTGATATCGTCCAGCGATCACTTGATTGAAAACGCAACTGCTTACCTCCAGTCAGTCGCGCACCTCGTAACATACCCATACTCATATATACGGAGGCTTAAATACGTAGCTATTTATTGCAATCGCCACACTGACTTTTTATTATTTCCCTCGTTTTCATTCGAACACAGGTATTAAATGTTCCGTACTTTAGATAGGCTCTAACTCGGTAGAGTTACGTACGATCGGAGAACGGGCTTGACTGTATCCATCAGCTCATTGCCAACTACAATTCGTAGAAGAAAATTTTTCGCTACATATGACCTTTCTGATTGACTTTCGTTGATCGCCCTTTTTTTTATCGTAATCCACTTTATGATACCGAATTTTTAATGAGATTAGCAACGAATTTTAAGATATGTAATTAGCTCGAGTTAGATGAAATTCGCACCTCAAAATCCCGATTACAATATGTCCCGATTAATAAGGCTGATTAAAACAAAAAACCACGATAAGTCACCATACATGAAAATTCAACCAATATATTAATTATCACAAGATATTTGCATTTAATTCTTTAGTTGTTTATCACAGCACCACACAATGCACTTCACCGTTATAGCACGATATGTATGTTAAGTACAAAATCTTTGTTCCCAATTGAGAATCTTTATGCACAACTTTCCCGCTATGTTTAGAATCAATTTTTAATTATTAAACCGATACTCCAGTCCCGGGTTTCGGCACCAAAATATGTTTCCGCGTAGTCAGATATGTCCCCGCAATTATAGAACTGCACTAAATAGGAGATCGGATTGCTTTAATTAAAACTCCCGAAATATGTTTTACTTGAAATCTTTATTGCACGCCGGTTTGAACAGAACTAAAAATTACATAGCAGCAAGTCAATTACTCTTCCAAACTAGAAAAATTGGATAACTGTAACCTTTTGTTATAAAAATGAAAAATGCAAAAGAACTGAGTGAATGCAAGTTAGACAATAATTAATGTATATGTGTATAATTGAGAATCACTAGTATGAATGTAGTTTTATAGGAAGTAGGTTTGTAAATGCTATTTATTTTTAACTCATTAGTGTTGATTGTAGATAAATGCTGCTTGCGTATAGGTATGTTATAACTGCTTGCTAACATCACCGCCCGCCTCGTCCTATGGACGAAACACGGTTGCCGCTGTAGATAGGCCGCCCGCCGTATTGGAAGAATTCGAGACTGGTGTGTCATCTTCTGGAATTGGTAGTGGACAAACTTTGTTGACTGGACGTTTGAAGGTAGAGTCCTTAGTTTTTACCGTGATGACGCGGACAAGTCCATCAAGTCCTGGATGAATATTGATTATGCGTCCTAGGGCCCATTGCGATGGTGGTAATCGATCATCCCGAAGAAGGACCAAGCTCCCAAGCTTTACATTTGGTTTATGAGTAGTCCATTTATTTCTGACTTGAAGATTGTTTAGGTATTCCGATGACCATCGACGCCAGAAGTGCTCATACATTTGCTGGACTAGCTTCCACCTCGACAAACGGTGTGGATTTATTGATAATAGACTAGGTTCGGGAACTGTGAGCGGTGCTGTGCCAATCAGGAAATGTCCTGGCGTGAGTACCTCGTAATCACTGGGATCTGAGCTCATAGGATATAGTGGCCTCGAGTTAAGACACGCTTCGATCTGTGTCAGAAGCGTATACAACTCCTCAAAGGTTAGAGTGGTATCACTGATGACTCTTTTCAGATGGTGCTTTGCAGCTTTAACGCCCGCTTCCCATAGCCCGCCAAAATTTGGACTATATGGTGGTATGAAGATCCAAGTTGTACCATTTTTCATTACAAACGAATTTAATTCCTCAGGAAGTTTCGAGTTCCAAAGGAACCACGATTTTCTCAATTCAGTATTGGCACCAATGAACGTTTTGCCGTTATCGCTGTATATTTTTTCAGGATAACCTCTTCTAGCGATGAAGCGTTTGTAAGCATTGAGGAAGGCAGCAGTGGTTAAGTCCGAAACAAGCTCAATATGTACTGCTTTGGTAGACATACAAACGAAGATAGCGATGTAGGCTTTGTAGGCTTGACGTCCTCTTCCAGGAGCAAAACGAACCAGGATTGGTCCAGCGTAGTCGAGTCCAGTATTTTGGAACGGTCGAGATGGGGTGACTCTGACGATTGGAAGTTGACCCATCAGTTGATTGGATGAAGATGCTCTAAGACGGAAGCATACCAGACAGCGTCGAATTAAACTTCGCACCTTTTCCAAAATCCAGAATCCAAAATTTTTGCCGGATTACGCTCGTTGTCAACTGTTCACCGCCATGGAGGCATCGTTGATGATCAAACTTGCGAGCGGGCTATCTTTACCGATCAAGTACTGATGCTTTGCTTCATCCGGTAAAGTAGCGTGCTGGAGCCGTCCACCAACTCTAATCGTTTTTGTTGTTGTGTCTAAATATGGTGTTAGTCTCAGTAGTGCACTGGTTGTGTAGATTGGTTTTTCCTGTGACAGCCGTTTGTATTCCTCTGGAAAATCATATTTCTGGCAATGTTGTATCCAGAAAAGTAGAGCCTTAGCAAGCTCGGATGCAGAAGGCAAACCCAGTGTTCTGTTTTCTGGAGCGACTTTCGCATTGAGGAAGAATCGTTGACAATAGACTGTTACTCTTAGTAATCGATTCAAGGATGAATAATTGTAGATGAGATTCCATAGAGGCGATGTCGTGGTTGCGATATTTGTCGCTGCATTTTGTCGTTCTTCTAAATCATTGTCGTCAGGTTTAGAGAGTCGTTGTTCCGGCCAGGATGTAGAAGGACCTTTTAACCATGAAGGACCTTGCCACCATAGAGAATGGCTGGCTAGCATAGATGGCTTAACCCCTCTAGAGGCACAGTCAGCTGGATTGCATGAACCAGGAACGTGTCTCCATTTCACTGATGGTAGAAGATCATGAATAGTGCTGACCCGATTAGCAATAAATGTTTTCCAACGCGACGGGTGTGCTTTTAACCAGGTGAGTACTGTTTGTGAATCAGTCCAACAGAAGATGGGAGCCTCGTAAAGTTCCAATGAAGACTGTACAGTATGTACCAGGCGAGCCAATAAATGCGCACCAGATAATTCGAGCCTTGGAATCGATAGTTGTTTGATTGGCGCAAGCTTGGTTTTTGCCCGGAGAAGAGACACCTGTATATTCTCGTAACTATGTATGACCCTAAGGTACACGACTGCGGCATATGCTTTATCCGATGCATCTGAGAATCCGTGTATTTCATATGAAAGACTCGCTGAGTGTATACCTATCCAACGAGGTACTGAAATCATTTCAAGTTTTGGTAGCTCTGAACGAAACACCAGCCATTCTTGTGAAACAGACTCTGGTAGAGGCGTATCCCACTCCAACTTTAGTAGCCAAAGTTGTTGAAAGAAATTCTTCGCCAATAAGATTGTTGGGGCCAAGAAACCTAACGGATCATACAGTTTGGACACATCTGATAAAAGTCTCCGCTTGGTGACGTACGTATGGATAGATACGGTGCACTTGTTATACCGTAGGTAACAGTACGAAGACGGTACTCTTTGATGTCATCACAGGAATCTTTTCGCCACACGATCCGTTGTAAATCCCTATCTGCCTCGTTGATCCAAATTTGGCGAAACATCATTTTCATGTCTGCAGCAAAGACGATTGTATGTCTTCTCCATCTCAAAATAATGATTCGTAGATCGTTTTGAAGTTTAGGTCCAGCTGACAAGCAGTCGTTAAGCGAAAGTCCATTTTTTGATTTCTGTGACCCGTTGAAGATAACCCTTAGTTTGGTGGTGGCACTATCTTCTTTCAGAACTCCATGGTGTGGTAGATAGAATCTTGAAGTAGTGGTTAGTGTAGTATTTTCTGGAACAGGTTCCATATGACAAAGTGTGAAATATTCTTCCATGAAATCTTTATAGCGAGAACAAAACGAATCATTGTATTGAAATTGATGTTCCATTCTAAGAAGTGCTCTGACCGCAGCTTGCTTCGTTTCCTTAAAATGCATCAAGTCTTGATAGTTTGGGCGTATTGGCAGACGCACTATGTAGCGACCGTCTTTGTCACGTCGAGTAGTTTCCTTGTACAATTTTAGGCAGGCTTGTTCTTCTTCGGAGAATTGTGGAGCAGGCTGGAAGTTATCCTCAACTTCCCAAAACTTTTGGATCAATGAATCCAATTTAGCAGTAGCATCTGGAGTAGAAATCGTAAAGTCTACATTCAAGTTGAGTGAAGAAGCTCGGATGTAATCGGAATTTTGTGCAGTAGGACCAGACAAGATCCAACCCAGGGTAGTTTCTTGGGCAGTTGGCTGTCCTCTTCGTAATCCTTGCTTTAAAATGGTACAGAAGTAGTCTGCGCCAAGGAGTAGATCTATTGGCTTATTATCGGAAGGATCAGGATCTGCAAGTTTTATTCCTTGAAGATGAATTGCATTAAGAAATGCAGTAGTTCTTGGCAAGGCAGCCAACTTAGTTAGTTTGGGAAGAACTAATGCTTTTATGTTCAGCTCGAAATCAGAATCTATGCATGACTGTAGTTTGACTTCAACTGAAGATTTTGCGGCACCAGCGTCAGTATTTCCTATTCCAGTGATAGGAATATTTACCCTTGATTTTGGTAGTTGCAGGCAGGCTGCAATAGAAGATGAGATAAAGGTGGCTTGAGAGCCTTGATCGAGAAGTGCTCGAACCGTTATATTTCTGCCAGAAAGTGAGCTCATTCTCACTATAGCTGTAGCCAACAAAGTAGAATTCCAAGAATTTCTGTATGTGCATGCATTAGATGTGGTTGCCTGATTACAGGAGGATTCAGTACAAGCAGGTGTCGATTTTTCTGTCCCTTTTGCAATTAGCGTGTCCCTTGCCTGCACACCACTGATAGAGAAGACATGTAGAGTCGTATGATGTTCTTGGTTGCAGTGTTTGCAACGGTTAGATGACGGACAATTACTTTGTGTATGATTAGAGCGCAAACAATTAAAACAAAGTGAATGTTTCGAAACAAATCCTCTTCGCTGCAAAACAGATTTTTGTCTGAAATCAGGGCAAAACAGGAGAATGTGTTTCCCTGAGCAACCTATACACCTTCCGGTTGTTACTGCATGAGCTTTCAGTGCTGTAGGCTTATTTTGGAATTTATTGAACGGAATTTTAATTAAATCTTTCTGTTTTTGATTACATGCACCAACAGCTTCCAATGTGTTAATGCGGTTCTGTAGAAATGATGACAGAGTTTTAAAATCTGTGAGTTCAGTATCCTTGCTAATAGAAGACTCCCAGTCTTTTCGCGTTATAGGATCCAACTTCTGAACGGTGATAAAGATGAGCCAATCATCCGAATGATCGACTGGTCGTTTAAGTCCCTCTAGCGCTTTGATAGCTTCAATAGTCCCATCGTGTAGCCTTTTCAATTCTTCGGATGATTCTGTCTTCATAGTAGGTAATGAGGTTAGAAATTTAAGGTTTGTGTTAACAAGCAAGCGCTTGTTTTGATAGCGATCACATAAAATCTTCCAAGCGGAAGTATAATTGGCGTCAGAGATTGGTGTATTCCGTAGAAGCTGTTCAGCGTGACCGTAAAGACTACTTTTTAGGTGATAAAATTTCGCTGACGCACTGAGACCCATATTAGTATGTACTAGGCTTTCAAATAAGTCACGAAATGATTGCCATTCTCGCAAATCACCTCCGAAACGAGGAATTTTTATTTTCTCCAAAAAACTGCAGGAATTGGTATGTGATTGGGAGCATTCATGTAGGGTCTGATTGGTTAATGATAAATTAGAATTATTAAGGTATTCATTCACTTTCAAAATATCGGTTAAGGTACCGAGAGCTTCAGTATATGCTATCTCTGTAGTAGTGTAAAAATCCATTTTAAAGTAGTCGTGTTCCAGCTGTGCACCAGTACACGTCTGAAGAAGTTGATCATTTAATAATTGGAATTTATCCCAATATTTGTTGAGGAGATCCACTCGTGCTTGTAAATAACCCTGAGTCTGCTTGTCTTTACCCACACGATTGGTGTAATCTAAGAAATTGCTGATATACGTCATAAGCGTGTTCTGCTCTCTAACGAGCTTCTCCATGTTAGTAATACGTATGAGTAGATAAATGGAACGGACTTACTTGTGTATGTGTTGTACCGGTTGACCTTTCTGATTGACTTTCGTTGATCGCCCTTTTTTTATCGTAATCCACTTTATGATACCGAATTTTTAATGAGATTAGCAACGAATTTTAAGATATGTAATTAGCTCGAGTTAGATGAAATTCGCACCTCAAAATCCCGATTACAATATGTCCCGATTAATAAGGCTGATTAAAACAAAAAACCACGATAAGTCACCATACATGAAAATTCAACCAATATATTAATTATCACAAGATATTTGCATTTAATTCTTTAGTTGTTTATCACAGCACCACACAATGCACTTCACCGTTATAGCACGATATGTATGTTAAGTACAAAATCTTTGTTCCCAATTGAGAATCTTTATGCACAACTTTCCCGCTATGTTTAGAATCAATTTTTAATTATTAAACCGATACTCCAGTCCCGGGTTTCGGCACCAAAATATGTTTCCGCGTAGTCAGATATGTCCCCGCAATTATAGAACTGCACTAAATAGGAGATCGGATTGCTTTAATTAAAACTCCCGAAATATGTTTTACTTGAAATCTTTATTGCACGCCGGTTTGAACAGAACTAAAAATTACATAGCAGCAAGTCAATTACTCTTCCAAACTAGAAAAATTGGATAACTGTAACCTTTTGTTATAAAAATGAAAAATGCAAAAGAACTGAGTGAATGCAAGTTAGACAATAATTAATGTATATGTGTATAATTGAGAATCACTAGTATGAATGTAGTTTTATAGGAAGTAGGTTTGTAAATGCTATTTATTTTTAACTCATTAGTGTTGATTGTAGATAAATGCTGCTTGCGTATAGGTATATTATAACTGCTTGCTAACACTTACTCTTTTCATTTCTATAAATAAATACATTGATAGCAACAGTATACTTGTTTACAATTTCTCTGTATCTGTCTTTTATTTCATTGCAATGGTAATTTTAATGAATCCATGCAAGATGAAACCATTTCCTTATCAATACTATATTACTTTCTACGGTTTTACCTTACGGGAAAGAGCGGGACAGTAACACCCACCGAAATATATCACGAGAGCGTGTCGATGAAATAGGCTAAAGGAAACACTCACAGAAATACATCACAAGAGTGTACGGAACGGGAAACACCTACAGAAATACATCATGAAGGGGTACGGAGGAGAGAATAGTAAACACTCACAGAAATACATCACGAGAGTGTGCGGAAAGGAAACAAGTCACTCACAGAAATACATCGCGAGAGTTACAGAAACAAAACACTCACAGAAATACATCACGAGAGTGTACGGAACGGAAAACACCTACAGAAATACATCACGATGGTGTGCGGAGGAAAGGATAGTAAAAACTCACAGAAATGCATCACGAGAGTGTGCGGAGGATAGGTCTGGACAGGGTTATAGCCAATGAGCAGGTGTCCAACGAGAAAGAAGTCTCCAGAAATACATCACGGGAGCTCCTATCTTGTCAGCAGCCTGCCACCAACTGAGCTCTCGAATGAATGGTGTGCATGCATTTATACCTTTTCAGGCGGCAGTTGCTAGAACATTTGGATAATTTCTCCATTCTATTGGAGTAAGAATAGGAATTACAAGATTACAGTCGGATATGAAATTATGAGTGATTAATTTCAACTGCAGTGAGTTCTAAAATTATACATTTATGTTACTTTGGTCAAGAAAAGGGGTGACTTTAAAATGGTTCGTTTCAAGTTTGCAGAAAATCTAAGACATTCATAATGTCTTCCAACGGAAGAGCTTGTACTACATGCCCGAACTTAATTTCATCCACACGAATTACTTTTCCATTAAATTCAGCTTCTGCCTGTATAAACCAAGCTTCTGGTCATGGTATCCAAAAGGTTGAAAGCTTGACAGACGCTGCCGTCACGATATTTTGTGGATTATCTATCATTCCGTCTCCTGGCATTGTGAAAATGAACACTTGTAATTACACTAAATTAAAAAACACTTGAAGGTACACTGAAAATCAATTGTCAAACTTTAATATACTGACATGAAACTCGTAGTACATACATAAATGGACACGCTATTATACCCAAAACTTCTCGCAATTAAAAAAAAAAAATAATATATATACTTTCAAACAATTTTATTTTTTTTTATTTTTTATATATACATATATATGCAGGGTGTCCCGTAAGTCGACGTCAAGCCGGAAGTGGGTGATAGACCAAATCATAACAGTTACCAGAAAAATAAAAAAAAAATTAAGTCATGTATTTTTCAAATTATAGACATTTCTTTTGTTTTCGAGAAAATGTACACATTTTGTGTCACATTTTCCCGAACTAAGAATAAGAAATTAATATTTCACGCAACTTTAAATGACTGTAATGAAAAAAAATCCCAATGCCCCAACAAGTTCATCCATCTAGCTTTCTAACTTACTAGCTAAACTTACAGGCACATTATGCATGTACCATCTTACTAACTAAGCTTAGAGATAACCAACGAACCACACAATATGCTGGCTCATCACGTACGAATATAGATTCTTCCTACATAATCATAATTTCAATCACATCATGTAATAATATGGTAGTACAAAGATATAATTTGTCCATATTCTACCATGTTCCAACAGGTTCCATTCAGCTTCTATCACTATTTGTTATATTGCCATTGTAATTTGGATTCCGTTCATGTTACATTCAGTCTCTTTCACGACTTATTTATGTTCCACTGTTCTCCACATGTTCCATTTGAGTTCAATCATGCTTTGTTCACCTAAATAATATAAATGTTCCATTTGAGTTCAATCACGTTTTGTTCACCTAAATAATATAAATGATGCCTACATGTTCTATTTAAGTTCAATCATGTTTTGTTCACCTAAATAAATGCTTCATGATATAAATGATTCAATTTAATCATGCTCATCTCAGGTTCGATCATACTTAAGCACTTCTATTCATTTAGGTACACATAAGGCTACATATTTCTTCATGTACAACATACCTTTTTCACATCTTCTTCACAAAGTATTAGTGAAGCACATTCATTGAGTTTAACTATTTCTGGTACAATAAAACCATTATTCATAACTAAACCACAGTGTTCATTATTTGCAATACTTTTCATTCAGAAAGAAGGGAATTGAGAGTACATGGAAATAACAAGGACAGTATTATCCTGTACACAAAAAAGTGTGATCCTTACATATGTACATGCATACTACCTCATACGCTTTCTTGGACCAATTAAGTGTTCTTCTACATAATCGTTCTACAGCTATCCAACTCTGCTCCTCTATACAATTCTTTTACAACAATCCAGATGACGATCTCTGTACAAATACTCCATGCTACATGACAATTCATGAATATGGAGAGCTGTGCTGATTTAATTTCCCAGTTCTCCTACATACACAATACACAAAGTTTACATGATAAGGTAATGCAAAGCAAGTACAAATATCTACAATATAACAGAGTATATTTGATTGTCCGCCATACACATAACACATAGTCACTTATAGAGTGGACAAATTAAACCAAAAATTCGTGTAATTTTGTGCCTCCTCAGTCCTCAATCCATGGAAAGCGGGCTATGCTTTCATTACATGGGGATTATTATCACAATAAGGTCGGAATAAAGTTTTTTTGCTCCATGTATTTAGCTTCATTTAGCTCCATTTCTTTAGTAGAACATAACACACAAGGCATCAAGACTGCATGACATTACAACTAGTGCACATAATATCACAACCAGGGTACATAACACACGATAAAACATGTGGCAGTTCCCACCAACACCAAATAACATAACAAAATGGCAACCGACGGCAAACCCATGAACCAAAATGACAACAGACGGCAAACCCATGAACCAATATTAATACAACTGACGGCAAACCCATGAACCAAGATGAACACAACCAATATGGAGGGCAACTCCATGAATGAAAGAGTAATACCACCAACACAGCGCACACTGAGGGCGTTTTTTCACACTTGATGATGAGAAGAATGATTAACACATTCAACACAGCGACTACTGACGGCATTTTTTCACACTTGATGATGAGAAGAATGTTTAACACGTTCAACACAGCGACTACTGACGATATTTTTCACATTACATACAAGAGAAGAACGAACTTCTCACTTCAAGACATGAGTAGAACCACATTTTCTTTCGAGCAATCATTCCAACTACTTTTCAGCATCTTTCCCGCATAATCCGTTGGGAGTTAAATTATCAAATTGTCAGATTGCTAATATCCACTGTAACTACCAGAACATCGGATTGTTTCCACTCTTTTCACGTTTCCGCATCGTAGTAGGCTGAATGTTTATCTGGCCTCAATCACTCACACATACATAGTAACTATTAGAAACAATTGATGGCAGGCTATAAATGTGTGTTTTTCCGATTGAGTTTAGTTTCGTATTGATTTTGCTTCCTATTAATAAAAGTATAAATAAAAGAGTAATTGTTTCTCATTTTTGATTCATTCAATCCACTCACAATTTGATTTAGTTTGTATAGTTTGAACAGTTTAGGTAATTTATAACAGCGACACATTTATACGGGTTAAGAAATTTATAACAGCGACAAATTTATACAGATTTGTACTGCAACCAATTCAGGATCTCCACTTGAGTCTTGAGAAGTTTTAAGAAATTTACTTACCTCTAGAGCTCCACAGTTTTCGAAAACGGATTAAGGGAGTTTCTTATCTCGGGAGTTCCACAGGTTTCCAAAACGGATTGAGTTATCTAAAGGGAGTTTCTTACCTCTGAAGCACCACAGGCTTCCAGGACTGATTGAGTTGTTTAGAGGAAGCCCATAGCTTCGTAACGGTGAGCAATTTGGAGCCCCTTTTGAGTATTCTACTTAAAATATTTCACTTAAACCTTCCAGTTTAAAGATCACCCAGGAGTTTTTCAGGTAAGCAATCCACGGGCGGTCCCAACAGTTCAAGTATTATCATCGATCGTTTTCTAGTAGTGAAAGCCCCATAGTTTTATATGAGTTCCTCTGTAATAATTCATACGTTCAACAGCAAGTTTCATAACGAACGGAAATAATCCATGCAGTAAACAGCACATTTTCATAACGAAGAGGTATTAATTCATAGAAGGAGGAGGAAGACGTGGTAGCATTTATTACAAATAGTCAAATAATAGACATAAACCCATTGAGAGACTGCATTGGCGACTTGTTCTCACGGAAAATCAAGAGTACTCAGAGTATCTCCACGAAGGGTTCTCCAAAAGGTTTTTATAATGAATTCTTACATTTTTATAATAGGTGCATTTTGTTTCAAAGTGGTGACATAAATATAGCCCATTATAGCAGTTATAGATATAGATCTATAGCTTTATAATCCTTATAGACCTTTATAATCTTTATAACCAATAGAAAGTGGACAGTGATAGGAAATAGAAAATTGAAGAATTAAAACAATAATAGAAAATTAAAGAATTAAAACAATAACAATAACAAAATTCACATATGGAATTTCTACAGTGATAGGAAATAGAAAATTGAAGAATTAAAACAATAGCAATAATAGAAAATTGAAGAATTAAAACAATAACAATAACAAAATTCACATATGGGATTTCTACAGTTTTTCACTAGTTTTGCAAGTGCTAGATGCATATTTGACAAGTGCTAGATATGCATTTAAAGAAGGAAAATTTTTTCACAAGTGCTAGACATTTTTATATAAAATTTTTTTTACAAGAGCTAGATATTTTTTTATATAAATTCACAGGAGTTAGATCTTTATATAATTTCATAGATATTTACATAGATATTCACTAACATTTACACACACACACATTACACACAATTTTACAATCATTTATCCAGGATAATAATGATTATAAGGATTACAATATTTGATTTCTACAAGTATACATAAGTTTCTACAAGAGCCAGAAATTTTATTTTTACAGGAGTTTTTATAAGAGCCAGATTTTTCACAAAAGGTTTTAGAAAGGCTAGATATCTCCCCCAGATTTTCACAAGAGTTTTGCAAAAAACTATATATTTATAAGAGCTAGATAATTTATACGAGGCAAATTTTTTGTTTTTTTTTTGTTTTTGTTTTTTTTTTTTTATATAGCAATTGAATATTGTGAGGTCTGGGATAATTCCCTCTGGAGCTTACATGATGGATTTGTGGGAGCAGGAGACTTATAGTGCACACCGGTCGGATTGCTGGGGTTCTCATTATATGCACGTGTACGTTACATAACCCCATCATTGGGGCTTCGATATATACGTGCATATACTAAATATACCCATTGTTGATTATCATTCGCAGGTTATGCACGTGCATGGAATTGAGGTTCCCAAGGTGGTTCGGTGCTTGCAGTGCTAGAATGGGTGAGAGTGTATTTATATGTGTGTATACACAGGGGCTGGCAGTGTCAGAATGGCTAAGAGTGTATTTATGTATGTGTATACAAAGGAAATTCTTTGAAGGGTGCATTTTGGTACATCCAGGTACCTGAAATGGGTGTTCCGACTGTATAATTGTCATCTCTAATATACGAGACTTTGATCGTCATTTCCAGCAGGAAATATTGTTTCATTATCTAAATATTGATTGGTCGTCTATATATTGATTCATCGTCTATACATTGATTCCTCGTCTAAACATTGATTCATCACTAGAGCATATTAATTCATCGTCTAAACATTGATTCATTACTTGAATATATGTATTTGATCCAACGATTCACTGATCCAACAACACACATCAAATAATACATATCAGATAATGTTTCACACCTACAAATACTCCTGATGATCCCGATGGCTCGGGTGAAACGCGTTGAGCAATGCCAAATAGGTGCCTATACGGCCATGGTTAATACTCCACACACAGTTTGGCTACACAGCCCCATCCCACTATAGGGTTGAAACGCAGACCTATCAACTACCCACACTGAACATTCACTTATTCAACTCTTTTACTCATTTAACTTATTTAAATTAGTTTCACAGACCAGAGACTAATTACTACCATTATATTTTCAGTTTTTATTCCCTGACCTGGCCCTTTTTACTTACATTCCTAGCTTGTGTTCTCAGACTAGACTCCCACACATTCCTAACTTAATTTATCAGACCTGTTTCATTTAATTTATCAGATCTTTCTCAGACCAGACTCCCACACATTCCTCACTTAATTCATCAGACCTGTTTCATTTTATTTATCAGACCTGTTTCATTTTATTTATCAGACCTGTTACATTTATTACTATCAAAATCGTTTTTACTCACATTCCCAACTGCTACATATTCACACAAAAGTGCCTTCAACCTCTGATCTACAAAAAATACCTTGAACCTCAGATCTACGGAAAATGCTTGGAACCACGGACCTTATTGCAACTCAACAAACATAACTTGATTCATCAGACTTGTTTCATTTTATTTATCAGAACTGTTTCATTTGTTGCCATCAAATTTGTTTTTACTCACATTCCTAACTGTTGCATATTCACACACAAAAAATGCCTTGAACCTCAGATCTACAAAAAAAACGCTTGGAACCACAGACCTTATTATAACTCAACAAGCATCATAGTCAGACATCAATCAGTAATCATAATTTAATTTCAATCATGGGTCATATTTTACATCAATTTTAATTTCAATCATGGGTTATATTTTACATCAATCTTAATTCATATTTTAACATCACTTACAAGCCACAATTCAACAACATTTTAGTTCCTAGTTTAACACCATGTAACATCCATCGCAAGCCATAATTCAACATCAAGTCATAATCCAAGTCATAACCCAAGCCATTACCCAACATAACTTAATATTGATCGCAATTTAACAGAGTCCTTGAGCCGCATATTTCCTCACATGTATTCAAACTGGACAAGGTTGGGTTGTACCAGATCTTCATCCATGATGACACAGATTTCCATCAGATGGCCATATCCCATCGAAAAATCCCAATGCCCCAACAAAAGTTTTCTTATTTGTTTGTTGTTTTATACACCAATTATTATTTCTTCTCCTTTTTTTCCTTTTTATATATAGCCAACAATAATTTTCTTATTACCTTATTCTTTTCACATAAATTATTCTTTCTTCTTTTATACGCCAATTTTTTTTTCTATTTTTGTTTTTTTTTTTAAATCGTTCAAAGGCCACAATTCGTTTGCTCGCAGAAAAGGCCACTTACCGCTGGTGGGGGGATACCTTTTTTGTAAAAACGATCACGTCTGCGTCACCAATCGTACAAATCAAAGCTTCTATTGATCTTCTCCTTGATTCATATGAAGCTCTTCGTACATTTATTTTGGGTCCTTTGAAAAAGATTAATTTTTAATATTAATAAATTATATTTATATATAGGCATGAATAAAATGTTTCCTTTTAGATCTATTCTTTTTTTTTATTAACATATTTTGAAATATTTTTATTTTTAGGAAGCTTATAAATATTTACAAAATTTAATTAAGCTCATTCGCCCTCTAGCGCCTATATTCAACTGAAAACTATTTCCTGGCTCAACCAATTATTTTTATTTTCTTTACAATTTTAAACAAGTCTTTCTTTTTATTTTAAAAGTTTTTTAAAGTGTTTTTAACCAAACGTCATATACCGACAGTCAGCAAGAATATTAAGCTGACAAACTGAGTAGCTTTCAAATTAATTTATTTTAAAGTCAATTAGTAACATAAAAACACAATCTAGCTTCCGCTACACCCACCATCTAGGGTATCATAAAAATTGGTTTTACAAATTCTAGCTTTTTTATTAGTTGATTGTTGACTTTGCCTAGCACCAATTATGGTGCTGTAATCATGGTTAAGCGGCTAAAATATAATACGCATGAGTATTTTTCCTATATAATTAATTCACACTTAGAATTTTTACTGAGTTTTGTAAATCTAAATCTATCTCTCTATCATTTGAATTCATCACTAATATTTTGGTAGTTTGATTCATTGGTCTAGCCATAGTTGCTGCCAGGTAAACACCGTTTAGCAATTGTTTTTTTTTTCTAAAAACTACTTCCTTATTGTGTTTAAAAGGAATTTCCACAATTTGTTCACTTCGCGGTTTCAACTTAATTATTTCTGGTTTATAGGATTTTCCTTTAGTTTCTTTTGATAAAGGGTTAGAATGGTAGCTTTCTATCTTTTCTGAACCAGTTACTGTGTTTCCAAACCTAAGCGTCTGAGTGAGTATTGGGATTATGTCACCTTTTCGGTTTTCCTGGTTTATTTCCACGGACGAGACTTTGTTCATAGTTTGATACTCAGGATTCGAAAACACAGATTTGGCGGTTTTCTCAGAGTTTTCTATGTGATGACTATTTTCCAATAAAACATTATCGCCTATTTTAGGTCGGATCAACAGCTCATTACTATTGTAATCAATGGTACATTTATATTTCCTTAAAAAATCGTTTCCGATTATGCCATCGTACGTAAGATTAGCTTCGTGTGCTAATAATTCGAATGGATGTTGTAGTTGCAGTTTGTTGCTGCTATGCGAAAGGTCTAGTGTACCAATTAAGGTGCCAAAGGTTTGAACTGACTACCCAGCTATCGTTGATATTCGGCGGAAAGTATTATTTTCTAAGATTTGGTTTTTCTTTTTCTCTTTTGTGCATTTTATTAAACTAATGTCCGCACCGGTATCTACTAGGAAAGTAACATAATCTTCGAAGGCTTAAAAGGTATAGTGATGGTTGTTTCGCTTTGATTCATGCAAAGCGAGACTTTTATTATTGCTAGAGCATTTTGTCTTAAGATCTGTGGACATCAGCCGAATGAGTTATTCGAGATGGAGTGCCGATTTCTTCCTCCCGAACAAAGCCGTTTCGCGTATGTGAACCGAGTTGTGGTACATCAATAGCATGTAGTGCTTTCGCTTTTGTTTGCACCGAATTATTCTTGGATCTAGTGGGTGCATAATGTATGTTCAAACTTTTTTGAGAAGGATGTCTCTCTTGCGGTCTTGTATGTGCTTGAGAGAAATTTCCATACATAGGCGAAAGGTTTCTATTCCTTTCCCTGAAATACTGATCATTCCGGTTACGTGCATTGTTATTATATATTCTTGATCTGCAATGTTCGATCGAGTGGTTGGGCTTTTTGCAGTATGTACAGGTAAGGTATTGTACTTCCTTTTTTATTTGTCTGGGAGTGAAATGGGGTAAATTTGTATTTCTAAAACAAGTTTCTCGCGTGTGTCCTTCCCTGCGACACAACTGACAGAAGAGAGCTTGCCTTGGTGTGGGCTTACTAATGTGCATATGCATTGGAGCATTTCTTTCCAGACGTGAAGCCTGCTCGACGGCGTATGTTACAGACTTTTTGAGACTCTTTTCCCCATGAGCGTTAACCAATAGTCTCAGACTGTAATTTTTCAAACCATCTTCGAAAGCCTGCAGTGCCAGTTTACCATTTTCTTCGCAAAGGTAGTCAAGAATACTCGTTTCACTCACGTTAGAATAAGTAGTAGAGTTTAACACACCTAAAAGTTGTTGAATTCTCTCTCCAAATTCTTTGACCGATTCTTTAACATTCTGCTTAGAAGACAAAATTTCATTCTGCACGGTCTCGCGGGACCTTTCGTCTTTGAAATTATCTCTCAGTTCCTGCGATAATTCCTCCCATTTAGAGAAGGTTTTGTGTTGCACTAACTCGTAAGCAATCCCTTGCAATCTAGTTTTAACGACTTCTAGAAAAAGTTTCTGTTCAGTAGCAGATTTCGCGGAAGTAAACAAAACATCTCCGCATGCAATGAACTTGTTTAGTTCAAGAGGATTCCCATCAAATACAGGAATAATATGGTGAACATCTGCTAAGCTCAATGTCACTTCCATAGTAGAATCTGTGCTGTTCGAGTGATAAGGGAGTTCTTCGAACAGAATTACTGTGGCTACTCGTCTTCGCGTTAAAATATTGACGATGGATTTAGTGCAACCTGGGTAGACCTGCCTTCAGTCTATCCAAGTTAATTACGAAGGGGATTTGAAGCTTTGGTTTTTCTGTAGTATAGAGTGGAATTACCAGAAAAGTGCGTGAAAATGAATTATTGTAAGCCTTACACTTGCACAAAACTCTGAACAGGATGTTTAGAAAGCTTAGTAAGAAATGCGAGGAATACAAACGAATTTTTTTTTTTTGAAGATCCTAGTGAAAGAGCTTTACTTGTAAGAAGAAAAAGAATTTCTTGAAAAAGAAAGATAATGAGCTATCCATGGAACTTATGGAAGCTACTCTGGAAAGTGATGGTTTTAAAAAAAATGAAACTTATGTGCTTCTAACTGAGGTAATGCAAGAAGTTGCTACAAGAAAGGGACCAAAATTCATCAAATGTTGGACAGTTTGAAAATTTGTTCGATGGACGAAATTGTTTAACATCTACGTCAAAACTTTCTTCAGAAATTTAAATAAAAAGATTTTATCTTTAAAGCTTGGACTTCGTGAACGAATAAAGGAAAATGATATTTTAAAAGGAAAATTATTAATGTTCGGAGAAGCAAAGTTTTACACGAACTGATATAGCACTCAAAAGTTAAAAAAAAAATGTCTGCCTTATGTGCACTTACAAAAAACAATCTCAAAAAAAAATTCCCTATTCAAGTTTAATTTAACACTTCTTCTTTCTTTCTATTAAAATAAATTTATTTTTTTTCTTTTATTATTTCTATTAAAATTCATTATTTCTACTAAAATAATAAAACATAATAATTTCACCAATAGAAAGTATTTATTGTCCAAACCTTTACTTGCGGATTGATTTTCTTGTTGTTTCTATCTCCTTGGCAATCAAACACACGGCAATTTCTCTCGTCTTGGGGTTAGAATCCTTAGGCTTCCTTCGTTCCTTCAGTGTGGGCACGATAACCCACAGGATCTCACCAGAAGTCAGGTATGTTACCTCTGACTGTATAACTTTTTTTTTTCTTCACTGTTTAGCTTTATTTTTTTTTTTATTTTTTTTTTTTTGGGAAGCTAGTGAACCCAAACTTTTTCATAAACGAATTATAAGAAAAACTTTATGTCACTAAACGAATTATGAATAATTTACTGGTCGTCTTTACAAAAAAAAATTTTGGAAAACTTTCTTTTAAAATTGGCAAAGTATTATATATATTTTTATTATGTTTTTTTTTTCAACAAAAATATTTTTTTTTCTATATGTATGTAAGTATGTTTTTAAATTTTTTAAATGTGATGACTTTATTTAATCTTCTGTTATTTAATCTTCTGTTGCCACTGTTTTTTATGTGTGTGTTTTTTTTTTGTTTGTTTATTTATATTGATATGCAAATCAACTATATAAACTTTTAGTTAAAATTTTGCTAATTATCACGGTCACTGATGATGATTTCACTAAACTTGATTGGTAGTGGCGTGTTGCACACAAAAACGAAAAAAATAGGATCACTTTCTAAATACGATCACTTGCCAAATAGTGCAATTAGAATTGTGAGGAGCGCGTCGTTGTATATTCTACCGCTGCCACCAGTTGTTATAACCTCCCGCCGTGCTTACCTCGAGGGTGAAGAGCGGGCAGGCGGAGAATGGGGATGTAATTAAACGTTTTAAAAAAATTAAAAAAACACCTTCTAGTTAATACCTTTATTATACTTTATTATACTTTAAAATTTTGCGAGAACCGAAAACCTTGGACGCGTCCGCACTAGTCGAGTATATACCCCAAACTCAAATTCTCTTATCTTCATTTGTGACCATTGAGAGTTTTCGATATCCCTTTTGCAGTGTCAGCATCTTGTTAACTTTTTCGTTTGGTCACGTAGACGAGTGTAATATTTTAAGAAATGGAGAAATTTGATATGCCACTTGTGTGACTGAAAATATGCGTGCACTTGACTTGTAATTATGCTTGTGCTGCATTTTGGAAATTTTAATAAGGTTTATGACCTGACAATTGAGAAAGGCAAAGGAAATGGAAATTGCTTAAGTGAGCGAAGTATTTATGGCGCACATGGTGGTTATGATGTGTGGCGGTATGTATATCATAACATCCTATTAATGCCGGTGTCCCCCAGGGCTCTGTTATTTCTCCGACTCTATTTCTAATCTTCATTAATGATCTGCTTTCCCTTACTTTCAATCCTATCCATAGCTTTGCTGATGACAGTACCCTTGATTTCGCATACTCCTTTGACACCCTTGCGGATTCCAGAGGGAACGCCGCATGTGTTAAACGAGACTGCATGATTAGATCATTGAATAACGATCTTGACAATATTCTCGCTTGGGGCAAAGTGAATCGCGTCGAATTCAATGCATCTAAGACCCAAAGCTGTCTCATCTCATTAAAACAAGACCATCACTTAACCACTCCCGTTTCGTTTGATGGTGCATTAATTTCTGAATCACCGTCACTAAGAATTCTTGGCATTAATATTTCCAGTAAGTTAAGCTGGACAGATCACATCTTCTCGGTTGCCAAATAAGCATCCAAATGTCTTGGTTTTTTGAAAAGGTGTAAGAAATATTTCAGCCCATCAAATATAGCGCTCCTCTACAAGTCCTACATCAGACCCAGAATGGAATACAATTCCCATATCTGGGCCGGGGCTGGTCGCACAGCCTTAGCTTCATTGGATATTGTCCAAAAGAGAGCCTGCAAGCTCATTGGCGATGTGGCAATTACTCGTCATATCGACTCGCTCGAGCACCGTCGCAATGTTGGATGCCTTTCGCTCCTTTATCGCTATATACATGGCCAATGTTCTGATGAAATATCTAGTCTGATCCCTTGTAGAATAGTTCCTGCACGCAATACCCGCGCTGCATCCCGCGCTCATCCTTTTACCCTTCAAATTACCTTCGGCCGTACACTTAAATTCCGTGATGCTTTCTTATCCCGAACTGTGCGAATGTGGAACAGTCTACCATCTTCTGTCTTTCCTCCGGCATACAACCTGCAAAAGTTTAAGGGCGACATACATCGGCACCTCCGCCGCTCTCCTCATATCCCTTAATCCTTTCCCTATCTCCTTCCTGCCACGCTTGTGCTTTGCATCATAGGGTATCCCCTGAGCTTGGCTTAATAATATAAAAAAAAAAAAAAACAGGAAGAAGAAGCAATGAAATGAGATATTAAAATAAATTATTGCAGCTGCGGTGGCTTTCGAGATTTCGTATTCTGAAGAAATTTTTGGTACAATAAAAATGTCTAGGACTGAGAGTTTTCACAGTATATGTAAAAAACCTAAATTTTTATATGGCAACACCAAGAAGGGGTTGCTCAATTTATTCCATTATTGTAATTTTGTTTGTTATTACTATAAAAACAGCATGTACCAAATTTCAGCTCTCTATGTCGACGTGTTCTCAGGCAGTGTACAAACGAAAACGAAGTTTTTGTATGGCAACCCCACGAAAGAGTTCCCCGATTTGTCTCTTTTTCGGACTTCATTTTACTTTTTTTTTAAGTCCATGTACAGAATTTCAGCTTTCTAAGTTCTCGAGTTATCGTGTGCACGGCCAGACGGACGGACATGAAAAAATCAAAATAACTTTTAATATTATGCGTGGGTGTCCAATCCATTTTGCTCTACCTTAATTATTTCTGAGCGTTACAAATGGAATGACGTACTTAGTATACCCTATAGATTGTATCTAGGGTATAAAAAATAAATAATACGTATTTCCAATAACCAATAAAAAGTGGAGTAAAAAAACTTGTAGCAGATGCAGTTGCTTTAATCTGTAAAGACCACATTTTATTAGTTCCATATGAAGTACAAATAATTTAATAAACCTCACTGCTTCCTAGATAGATTTTTGCCGGAATTCAACGACCTTCCGGTATGAAAACAATCTTAAACAGAGATTTTATTAATATATAGACTTTTTCAGCGTCATTGCTACTAATCCGTCTTTTTGGAGAAATTATTGAAATTCAATATTTTATATGTGTTGTGGGTTCGAAATGCCCAAAATTTTTCTTCAACTAACAATGAGAGGATAACTACTCGTCATCACCGATTTCGTCCAAATTCACTGTATATGTTGGGCTTGACTAAAAATGACGCAAGTGGGAACTCCAGCTGGCCAAGCGAAACCGAAATAATGAATAATGTATGTGAACCCAAAATTAACACTTTTCGGAAAACTTTGATAATTACCTTGTTGGTGTATTCGCAACCTTTAAGTCACTTTTTTTTCGTTACAATTATCAATAATCTGTTATCTTTCATATACAGAAAACCAGAAGTCATTACCCCAATTAGTTTATGAGAATTCTCCAAAACAAAATTGCGAAGTTTGGTAAAATACTTTCAACTTTCGCCTTTCTTTCTCGGCCAAATTCCAACTGATTCTTAAAATTCTTTTTGCTAAGTTTATTGTGAGTTTTTTTTTTTTGGTTTGTTGAAGCTATTACAAGACTCGTACGGTAGCGGGTTACAGAGTGGTAACCCGTAGTGGGATACTTACATATTATTATAATAAAAAAAAACATATTATTTTTCCAGTGGTGGGGGTATTATTTTTAAATTCTACCATCTGTGTAGAATATTCGTACACAATCATATCAAAATCGGATGATAAATTCAATGTCAAAAGGGGGAAAGTTTCAGATTTCCCGAATTCGGATGTTCTGAGAGAGGTGGGGTGAATATTATCCGATTTGCAAAATTCCTTTTCCTAGTTCTTTTCTGATTTTTTGAGCGTATTTTCCCTCACCATCTGATTAAATTGTGAAAATTAATTTTCGACGGTCAAAATTCTGTCTGAAAAATTCATTTCAAAATATTTTTCTACAACTTATCGATTAATCAATTTTTTGATTTTTTTATGAATGCGCTTTTACTAAGAGATTATATGTATAAAATTTCAGGACGAATGGATGTAAATTACCTATTTAAAAAAAATTAAATCTACAAAAATTTGGATACCCACTTTTCGCCATCTACCGGCGATCTTCGAAAATACACGGAAATGCCACTTACAGAATCGAGAATCTACATACCTCATCTGTGGCTGACAATTTATCTGAATGAAGTTGGCACTTTCGTTCAAATTGTGTTGCAATTTAACCACGACAACTCCCTTGAAAATTTGCAAATTTGAGCATTTTCCAAGGAGCCTACAAAATCCCGGGCTCCCCTATATTATGCATTATTTCAGTTTCGTTTGGTCATATGGGGCTCCCATTTCCGTCACTTTTATTTCTAGTCAAGCCCTACTCATACTGTGAATTTGGATGAAATTGGTGATGACAAGTAGTGACCCTCTCCTTGTAAGTCAGATTCGGTGCTTCTGATCTGTCTTAGACGACTGCACAAATCACAATAATTTTCAGCTCAAGCCCCTGCCTCTGGAAATGTACAGAATAAAAGGGGGCTCAGAAAAAAGTTGCATGGCGTTGCATGCGTGATGCTTCACCTGTGCGTATTACAGCTGAGAATGAGTGACAACTCTGAACATCTGACTTTACTGCCGTGCGTCAGATGCCAGTGGTGGTGCTGTAGGTAGCTGTGCTATCAACATGAATATTTGGGTAAGTTCCTTTAATTTGCTCTTTGTATTTAAATATTCATTTGAATAGTTCTTTCTCTTTTCAGGATGTAAACAATTTGGAGGATTGCTGTTGCGAACTAGAGCCGGATTTCAGTAAATTAGGTAAGTTGGTATACTGTTTAGTAACCTGGATTTGCTGTTTATTTTTAGGTCCTTAATTCAACAGAAGAAGAGCCCTAAAGGGCTAATAAAGGATTATTGAGTCCCCTTTTAGAATAATTCTACTTGGGATCTTGTGGATATTTCAATATTTGTCATACCTCTAATTAGTTATTTATTACAATGTAGTCTTTAAGTTATCATTGTTCCGCGGCGGAGCAACTGTAGTAAATTTGCTTTTTGCAGATAAATTGCTGGTTCTTTTGCCTAGAGTGAAACTTCAAGTGCTTACAAAGAATTGTTCGCAGAACACGATATGGTTCTAAATACTTAAAAGAGCATTTGAAACATGCTGGTACAAGTAGAAAAAATAAAAAAGGAGGTACTAATACAGTAATAAAATACACATGTTAAGTCCCAATGTGGGCTTAATCATAAAAAGGGGGCAGGTGCCGATTTGATATATGACAAGACATGTGGCTTCAAAATGTCAGACTTCAAAGTTTTCTTTATCACAATTATTTATCACAAGATATTTCCTTAAGAACTAGGCAATTCAGGTACATAATATATAATTAATTTAATTCTGTTCAAAAATTCGTTTCTTGACGGTTTATGACTATTCAAAATTCCCCAAGGTTAATAATATCGGCCTCCAATGGAGTTTTAATTGCTCAATCTGTAATTTGGAAAGGATGATTATTAATAAAATTCAAAAAGGTAGAGTTAAATCGAGAAAAGTGAGCGTCATAGACTTGCACATGTAAGAAACGGCTGGGGTCAAAAACTCCCAATGGGATTCTGAAAAAATATTTAAATGTTATCAAATTTTGTAAATGAGTTAGTAATATGCGATGCAGTACTTCCCGTGAATTTTTGTTAGTCAAGACTTAAGGCGGCTTCAATGTTACTCCTGACCTGTCTTGGGGATTGGTCAGATCGCAAGTGATTTGCTGCTTCCAGCAGCTCGCTATTTATAGGCAGAAACACAAAGGGCGTTGTGTCTGCCGGGGGCTTTAAGAATGAAGCCCTGCAACTTTGTAACGAGACGACGTGCAACTGCGTGTATTATTAAGATCAAATGTACGCCATTTCGTGAAAATGCATACATTAGTACACGAAACTACGTTATCGCATTTTTAATGATAATAATTTTTCTTTACGGTGATCTGTCATGTCAGGAAATTTGATAGCTGTCGTCAACATGTAAGCTTAGCTTGATTCTTTTATTTTATTTGTATTAATTATTGTTTTTAGTAGAAAAACAAATATGGAAAATATGTTTTTCCCTTTTGCAGAGGATTGTGATGCCGCGCCGGGATTTGGTTTTGATGAAAGTTTTAGTTCACAAAATGATCTGAGTCTTTACCATTTATTTTTATCCTTTGGTAATGCCATTTTTTTATTTATCTTTTAGTTTTGTAACAGCAGGAAAGCTGTATGAAATACCAGGTGCCTTTATTATTTGTGGTGGTCGTCGTGGGAAAATCTTTTGCAAAAAATCCAGTTTTATGTGAGTTAATTTTTTAGTTTTAAGTTTTTTATTCCGAAACGGAACATCTTCCCGCGTCTAGGAATGGCGATGTTTAGTTATGTCGAACATCAGTTTCGCTCTAGAGGCAACCTAGGTACTGTCAAAGCGTTCGTTTGAAGCAAAAATGACGTCATGGGTTGTCTCTGGTAGCAACGCAAAAAGCATCAGGTTCGCTCTGAAAATTTTCTCGGGTACACTATGAGTTCACTAATTTGCTAATTTGAAGAAACGAAGGGTATCACTATCCTCAGTTATGAATCGGAAGCATTTTTTTGCAGCGAGAACCTTCAGCCAACGAACAACGATTGTAACATCGTTGTTCGTTGCTTCAGCCATAGGATCGGCTGTGTCCGGACTTGCTCTCATAGCTGAGGCTCCCAGATGAAATTTGGGGGAGGCCTAGTTGGTGGGATTGCTAGAGCTGGTTGCTGGCTTGCAGCCCTCAATGCTGGCCTTGTGAGTGGTGAATTGTGTGCTGTCATCGCTGCTGCTGTTGGGGTTGTTGACACAGTGGTCGACGCTGGCCTTTGACTGATGCGTTATGCGGCGTTGTTGCTGAAGCCGTCAATGTTGGCTTCTTGACCGACGAATTTTATTTGGTTATGTCAGTCATAGCAGATGTGGTTATTTCAGCTGGATTTGCTATTGCCGCCTGACTGTACGTCCTTTTTGTGCCAGTAGGAGGTCTAGCAGGCCTTGTTGGCTTGCACATAGTTGCTGCATCGAATATTGTCTTTATTCTAGATGACACTGGAAGTGCCTCGAAAGGAGTTTTTGAATGTTTTTGGACGCCTTGGGAATTCGGTCCTTCGGAGTTTATCTTTTGGAGGGATTTCCTGTAATTCTGAAAGGTCATCGATGAAGAGACAGTCTTCTAAACTTAGATTGGCATTCATTTTCCCTTTTCTGTCGTTGGAAAAATAAAAAAGAAATAAACACAAAAAAATTAAAAATTAAAATAAATGATAAGAAGCGAAAGCACTCGCAAATTGTGAAACAAATCCTAAAAGTAAAAAATGCGGGGCGAGGAATAAAATGCAAATAATTGATAAAATAATAATAAAAAAATTAAAAAGCAAATTGAATAATGAAAAAGAAAAATTATTCGAGTCTTGAGCTGCTTGCTTCGTTTCTGCTTTTTGCCGGATTGAGTTTATCTTGAAGTTAGATTCGTTTAAACTTTATTGCCAACAATTTGCTGAAATGAAGTTCTTCAGATGCTGAGGCCCACACGCTTCAGTTTGACTATGCCAGTTATTTACTTACGTTATTTTTTCAGATCTGTGATTTAGTTATTGTTTATACAAATAATTAAAACTTGTTTGAACACGCGGATCTATGTCGTATGGATTTGTGATGACAGTTTTTGGAACTGGCTTGACAGTTCTTTGCTAGATCCTATAAAATGCAGCATAGTCTACTCCAGTGTGTTCAGAGGCTATAGATGGCGTTGCTATTGAAGTTGGTAAATTTCCCATTATTTGATTTGACGCTTTAGGCTTGGTTCGAAAATACGCTATGCAGTGGTGGATTTGTTGCCTGATAGTATTTCTGGCATTTATTAACCAATAGTTGTTACTTAATGTATTTAAGACTAGATGTGTTCCTCCATGAAGAGTATATTGATGAAAACAATCAATGATTAATTTTGACACATGATGATTATTGGGTGTTCTTGCTTGTATGTTAGTATGGTATTTTCGAGTCTGCCACCTACTCGAATGCTTTTGTTTGTGTCAAAAAAGGGGTTAAGCTTAAGATTTTGCTCTTGCCTGAAATTGGTTTATATTTTTATAAGCATTCATTCTCATCAGGGAACACTTCTCGTTGAATGAGTGTGATGATTTTTACTTCTGCCTGTCGAAGTTCATCACATGTTAAATAGCCATTCGTGCGATCTGCTGAGGTTGCGTGACAATTGTTAACGAGTCTTTGGCAAAAGGCGGTGATGCGAATCAGCTTGGGAAATGACGAGTACTTATTTAGCCATTCACAATTGTCATTAGAAATCAATTCCCTGACTTTTCGCGACTCAAGTTCAAGATACTTGTTACTGATGTATTGCTTTGGCTAGCTGTTGGTATCTTGCTAAGACTAAGATGGGCCTTTCCACCATATCTCATGATTGCACCGTTCTGCAGGGTATAGTCCTCGAGTAGCGAAGTCTGCAGGATTGGCCTTTATGGGCACTAATCGCCAGCATTATGGTTCGATATTTTGTTGGATTTCTGCTACTCCATTGGCTACGAATGCTTTCCATCGCGCTGGATGGCTTTGAATCCAAGCCAGTGAGATTTCTGAGGCACACCAGGCCATGTTAGTTTGTATTTGTTTACTGAGGTGTGATTGGATGAGAGCTCCGCACAAATTCTAATTTTGAAAGTGACGTTGTTTTTGTCGGGCCATTCTTGTCTTGGATGTCAAATAAAGTGTGATAATTGAGTTTGCATCGTTGACGATTCTTAAAAATGCGATACTTACGTGGGCTGCTGTTAATGGATCACAGAAACCGTTCGGTTGGATACTTTTTATTTTTGGATCCATCTGGGGATTTTTATAGTTTTTGCATCTTGCAGACTCTCTCTATATTAGATCCATTCTTAAGTTAATGAGGATGGTAATGGTTCATCCCAGAAGTATCTAGCTAGCCAGAGTCTTTGGGTTAGGATTTTTGGGATTATGACACATGGTGTTAACCATCCAAGTCGGACGAACAAGGCTGCGGTTTCTGACAGAACGTTTCTTTTTGTATAGCTCTTTCTTGCTACTATTGATTTTCTAGTGACGCCAAACTCATCTGTTGTGGGGTTCCATTGCAGTCCGAGAGTCTTTATCGTGCCTTTTTTTGATAAGTTGAATGTTGTTGACTTCCTGATCTGTTACTGGAATGCTGGCCAGCAATACTGGGCTATTTTATGTTCACTTTCTGAGGTTGAACCGTCCTTTGCTCAGTGTGTTGATAAGCCTTTTTCTATCGTAATAGGCCTGTACTTATATCTTGTATCTTTATACTCTGAGCAGCGAGTGGGTAGTTGTGTTCTTCATCAATAGCTAGTTGGCGAAGTGTTCGGATAGCCAGATATGGCAGTGCTTCTATTCCAAACGTGAGAGTTGTCATTCGAAAGACTTTTATCGGCTTTTCTGGGCTATTTCTCGAGATGATTCTCTGATAATCTTGGTGATCCGGTGGCATCAGTATCATCCTATACATTTTTTCAATGTCGGCTGTCATTACGTACATGTAGAGCCCCCATTGTAGGATTATGGCCCGCAAAGTTGGTTGAATCGTGGGACCTACTAACATCTGGTCATTCAATGAGTGACCATTGGTTGATCGAGCTGATGCATTGAATACTACTCGTATTTTGGTAGTATCACTCTCTTTTGTGATTGCATGGTGTAGCAGATAATGCTGCTGGTTTGGATTTGATCCGACTTTATTTTTGTTTATGTCAAGTTGACTTGTCGAAATCTCTACCATGTGTCCCACATGTTGATTTTCTAGTATACATGCCTTGTATTGTGCCGACATCGCTGGTTATTTTTCGCGTTAAAAAAACTGTCTCACTGCCATGGATTGTAATTTCCCGAGTTCTGGTCCAGCTTTCCTTCTGAAACGCAATTTCACTTGGTAAGCTCCATGAGTTAAGCGTTGGTGTGTGACTTGGTAGATTTTCTCGCACAGTTCATTGTCGGGTGGACGATTTTATGTGGAATCCCTTCTATTTCTCAGAATCGTTTCAGTTATTGATCCTACTTATCGTCTTCAGTGACTTGGACAGTGAGCGTATTAATATGAGTGCGTTCATCACTGTGTTTTATTCTGCCCATTAGAATCTAGCCCAGTTGAGTATGTTTTGCTGTGGGCTATCCCGGAGCACCCCAGATGATTCCGTTTTCGACAATCTCGGCATAAGCGTCAGCTCCCAATAAAACGTCAATTGGGCCAGGTGTATGGAACTTCGGACCTGCTAGGAATAGATGCTGCAGATAAAGTAATTTGTTGACGTTTATTGTGTTGGATGGGACGAAATCTGTGATCTTGTGTAGTTTTGGAGCATTTATGTTCATTTCATACTTCGTGTGAAGCGATTTTAGTTTGAATAACACTTGGGATTTTAAGGAAACTGTTTGAATTTTACCTAGTCCGTTTACGTGTAGTAATGTGTTGTGTCGTCTGTGACACAGAAAGAAATTTTTTTGGCTGGGAAAACTAATGATGTTGTGTCCTGAGGCGAGAGTATTTTTGCAAAGCTTAAATTGTTGCATGAATTGTAACCTTGCTGCTTGAGCTAAATTTTTGAATAACGCGCAATTATAGAGCGTGTGATTCTGTTTGCACATACAACATGTGTATGATTTGTTCATAAATGCTGGTTTGGTTGAAGATGGAATGTCATTTGGGTTCGTGGATCTATAGCCGCGTCGTAACTCCTGACTATTTGGAGACTTTGCTTGTCGTCGACACTTTCATGGATTCAAGTTTTGTCGTGCTTGAATAGATTCTAGAGTACGAAAACGAGACTCTAGAAAGGCTGAAAGAGCAAAAGAACGTTGAATAAGTCTCTAAATTATTGACAGGCTTCCAAGGCACCAGAAAGTTCTTTCGTTTCGTCAACGTTTCAGCGGGGTACTAAACAAACTATTGCACAAAAGTTTCAAAACAGATGTTACAGGTCGTAATAATTTTATAGCAAAAGATCAACTTTACTTACGTTGCTGCGTATGTTAGTATTTCAGTCTTGATGGCTTTTTATTGTTCCCACAGTTTTATTTCTGATGGGAGGCGCTGAATAAGTTTGTACATTAATATTGCATCCCAATGTTCTATATGTAGTTCTAAATATTTCAGCTCCTGGAGGCTTTCTTCTGTCTGATCTAGAAGAGAGCGAATGGCATCGGTTGACTCCGTTTTAATTGGCTTTTGGCTTAGTAGAGCCTTTAAATGTGTGTTGACTTGAGACCGCTTGTTGTCAAACCTTTTTTGTAGAAGTTCCCATACATTGGAGTAATTTGCTTATGTCACTTCAAATTGACGTAATGAGCGTTCTGCTACGCCAGTGACGCTGAGCTTAAGGTAATGAAGCTTTTGTACCTGTCTGTGTGAATTATAGAGTTAAATAGATCATGGAATGGACGCCATGATTTGTAGCTACCGTCAAATGTGGGTATTTGAATTGGCTTTCCTAGACGTAGTAATTGTGCTCTGGTTTCACTTGTATTTGCATTGGGAGGTAGTGTTGGAAATGACTCCTCTATTTCCTCTGATAGAGTGCAGATGATATTTATATATTTGAATTCAGTTTTCTAATATAAGTCTCCTTTGGCATACTCCCTTTGAGCGCCATCATTTGTTTGCCAGATAGCTACATCAGATCCGTAAATGATTTCTAGAGTTTTTCTAGGGATCCTATGCGTGCTGCATAGTCGTTTTTACCTTGTTTGGTTTCACTATTTACCTAGGAATGATTTATGGCGGCTTGCTTGATTTGCTCGTGTAGAGCTAATAGTATAATGTTAAACTAGTGACACCTGTCATTTTGAAACTCTTCCTGTCTTATCCGGCTTTAAAGGACCAATGTTAAGCCCCAATGTGAGCTTAATCATAAAAAGGGGGGCAGGTGCAGGTTTCAGAAATGACAAGAGATTTGGTTTCAAAATGTCAGACTTTAAAGTTTTATTTGTCACAAGATATTTCCTTAAAAACTAGGCAATTTAGGTTCCTGTGTCTTGGTCAAATTGCAAGTGATTTGCTGCTTCCAGCAGCTCGCTATTTATAGGCAGAAACACAGAGGGCGTTGTGTCTGCCGGTGGCTTTAAGAATGAAGCCCTGCGGCTTTGTAACGAGACGACGTGCAACTGCTTGTAATATTGAGAGCAAAAGTACGTCCTTTCGTGAAAATGCATGCATTAGTACACGAAACTACGTCATCGCCTTTTTAGTGAGAATCATTTTTCTGTACGGTGATCTGCCGTGTCAGGAAACTTGGTAACTGCCGTCAACATGTAAGTTTAGCTTGATTGTTTTATTTTATTTGTATTAACTAATGTTTTTAGTAAAAAGAAAATGAAGTAGATGAATTTCCTTTTGAGGAATGTGATGCCGCGCCAGAAGGAGTTTCCTGTAATAGGAAAGTTTGGTTTTAATTTAAGTTTCAGTTCACAAAATGATCTCGGACTTTACCATTTATTTATATCCTTTGGTAATGCCCTTTTTTTTATTTATATTTTAGTTCCGTAACAGCAGGAAAGCTGTCTGAGAGACCGGGTGCCTTGACTCTTATGGAAAATTGACCAGACGTTGATTTTATATATGCCATAAAGCCTAAACTACTATCGCTCCAGGAAAATGGTCTGCGAGTAATTTTAATCTTGACTCCATAACATCCCAAAGGGTATACTTACTATAACATACCTTACGTAATAAAATAGTTTTGATTAAAAAGTAACCTTATCATCTTCGTCTCAATAAATCTCATCTGAGTAATAGTTGTATGTGCGTATGTCCGTCCGTAGTCCGAATCTGCAGGCATTCACACAAAAATTCCTTCTTTACAAGCGATGGCGTTAAAACTTATTTTTGTTGGCTGGCGTATTTTTGACAAATATGTTGTTCTTTGACGGCTTTTTAACGGGGGAATTAAGCACGTTTCATGTTTGAAGCTTTATCCTGAACAAACCACGTTTCTGTTGACAATACTTTAATCGACCGCTTTTATGTCAAAATGTTTACTTTTAGTAAAATGATAGTAATTGTGAGTATTTAAACAAAATTACGATTTTGTTTCCAGTTTTTCAAAATTCTACTGACTTCGCTGTGCGGTGCAAGTCGAACTTTCGCTCAAAGCATTAAACTTTCCGTCCATTTCAAATTCCAATACATATTATAATAATTCGATTCTTTCAATTATATTTTATTTGTTTCGCAGATTTCAAGAAAACATAATTCTTAAGTTTTTTGATTTCCATTCGCCGATCTCTTATATCAAAAAGTTCTTTCGAAGTGAAAGAGAGAAATGATTTTGCTTCCGTTTGAAGGGCACTCTGCAATATTTATTGTGCGGAAGTGCTGTAACGAAATCCATTTCTGTCTACACTGTAAGTGGCCTTCATTACAAACTTCTCCGTCTATACACCATACGCCTGAGTAACATCTAGCAATATATTATGTTGGCACATACCTATATGTATTACCAGTGATCAGCCAGTCACCGAGTGATAGCTCGCTTAAACCATTCAGCCGCACTGATAGCCGTCGCCTGCCAGTGGCAACCAGTGCTGGGTTGTTCTCCTGCCAGTGGCACCCAATGCTATAAAATGCGACGACCCGTCAGGTTATTGAAGGTAGTTGATTTTCACCAGTCAACCAGACAAGATCTTGCTGCGGGATTGCTAAGCGAGAGAGTGAATATTTTCCCAATCAATCGCCAGTATAGTTAGTGAGACCGTCCATCCGTATTCTATATCTGGATATATGTGTGCATCCACATCTTCCCCATGGAATACGAGACTATCTGTATTTTAGCTATCCAGACGTGTGTATATGTGTGGATCCACATATCCTCCAGTGGGCACGAAACCATCTATGTTCTATGTTTTGGGTTGTGTGTAAATCCACGTCCATTCTAGCTAATACAATACTGTACGTATTCTATTCACCGAGTCGTGTGTATATCCCAATTTACTCCAGTGAGTACGAGGTCACGTATTCTGTTTACCGAGATGTGTGTATATCCACGCCTATTTCAGTGAGTACGAGACCATCCGTATTCTAGTTAACGAGACGTGGGTGCATCCACGCCTATGCCAGTAAATGCGGATTATCTGTATTCCGATAATTGATATATGTCCATAATGCATATCATCGCTGAAGTAGAGAGCACGAGAACATCCGTTTTCTGATGTTTGAATTTGACCACTAGTCGTAGGTATAAGTAAATGATAAATCTACAACTCGCTGCTTTGAATTTGACAACTTCCCGTAGGTATAGGGTCAATAAGCGTCTAATATTTCAATAATTGAACTCAAAAACTAACCATCAAAATACATAAAATAGAAATACAGAGAATTCCTTTAGTTATGTACTAGTTAAGTGGTCAAAGCGAGCTCAAATGTATTAGGTCTTTAGTAAAATCAGTAAACAATCATTGGAGTTAACATAAACATACGTCTTCTAATTTACACTTATCGTTGGACAACCCATTCACCCTAGCTTACTCTAGAGCTGACCCGCAACCAATTAAAACCACGTTAGGGTGCATAGCTATTTGCAAAGCAAATAAAATCAAGCCTTGCCAGTGAGCCTTCTTGGTTGCTTTAAGTGTTCGAACCAAATCGATTCGAATATGTTTTTATAAATAGACAACTTCTGAAAAAAAGCATGCTGAAAACAAAGCATCCAATTTTTAGTAAACTTATCTCTAATCTGATTACTCTTATTTAAAAAATAGGTACACAACCCAACAAAGCTATGTATTTGTCTTTTACATAATACATTGCACGAATACAATACAAAATTATAGCCTCAGCGAGCAGATCAAATTGAAATCATTAGCATATATTTGAGCTGTTAGATTCGTGCTAAAAACAATTCCTGCAAACGGAAAATATTACAAAAATGCCATGCTAAAATTGCGTTCTAAAAGGAAAACAAATTCAATCTAATTACAATTTTTCCAAAAATAGGTAAAACATCTAACAAAAGTATTGTCATGTAGTTAGCATACAATGCATGGAAAAAATACAATCAAATCAAGCCGATCAATTTTCAACTCTATCATTATCATCATTCCAAGTACCATCCAACGGGAATTTCTTCGCTACGTGATAGAGAGAATATTTTTTGCAAATGTAATTCAATTTAACACAGCAGTATGGGTTGCTCTAAGTTTCTTACTGCTATGCATTTTTGCTCGTTGCTATGAAAATGCTATCGCTAGTACCGTAAGATCACAGCTGTACTGCCAATTCTTGCAATCATGCGCCTCTGCTACTCCATCAATGGTGTCGTGTGCAATCAAGGGCTATAAAAACGACAATCTGATAGATTTCGATCTTTTTGTTGTACTTGGCATCGCTTGGGGTAAGTTGGCTGTTTAGGGACTAACATTTATATCGGGTATCGACTGATATTTCACTTTTAACAACTAACAATCATTTCAGGTCGACGGAAATAAACGCATCTTATTTCGGGTCTCGACTGAAGATAAAATAACACTTTAAGCCGGATCTCAACTGACTTAAAGATTATTATCTCGGGTCTCGACCGAGATAATCTTTTACAAACAATCATTTCTGGTCTCAACCCTCAAGTGTCAAGTTGTAGATCAGTGTGTACCAGTCACTTGTAACAAAATAAAATTTATTCATATATCTATTTTATTATATATTTACATATTATACTCTTCTGGTGCATATTTATTAAATATCATAATTTGACTTTATTCTATATTAATTTTACATATATACATATATTGACGATTTTATATTGCACTTTTTTGTCAATAAGCCTTTTTCAGTGTGATATAAAAATTCTCTGACCCTAAACTTATATATTGAGACTTATCTCTATCCATCTATTTTTGAAAATAGTACATCATAAATCCGTGTCAGTAAGTGTGTTTTCTAGTGTAGGTATGTTGATATCTGACCCGACAATTTATATAATCCTTTGTTAATTCGATTATTCGAGATATTTAAACTAAATAAGTGTGCCAGTGTTTTGAAGTTAAGTTATTCTAACTTTCGGTCTATATTAACCGCATATATTGAATATTGATTTATATTCTATTGTTAACAAGCCCGGTTATTTTTTTCCTTGTACGTTTGAATCGTTGACGTAATAATTTTTATACATAATATGATTTTAATGTAATTAGTGGGCAATCCAAAAAAATAAGTGTAACAGTTTCTTGAAAGTTAAAAGGAAGTGAATACTGTTTGTTTTGATAAGAGAGTCGACTAGTGATCTTGATCCAAATTTACCAGTGCATTCATTTCAGTTTCACTAAGTTCAAATTCTTGTGTATGTTCAACAAACGGACAGTACATTAAGTGAAAGCTGACATATTCATAATTACTTTTTTTTTTCCCCTAAATGTAACATTTTGACCTTTAAATTGTCGTTAAAATTCAAATTACCCCTTTCTTATACATACGAAATTTATAACGCGATGGCCTGTAATAAAGAAGGCAGTGAGTCGAACGTGATGCTCTTCGTATGTATATATTCGAAATCCAGAAGCACCATTAATAAAAATAATCCCAGAAAGATAATCGCCCTTAGTTCATTAAATTAAACTTTTCTGGGCTTACCTAAATTATTTTTATATTGTATCCTAAAATCGATTGGAAACCCTCAAGAATCTTGATTTCATGTTCTTTTCCATTCTCCTCTTTATTAAAAATGAGTCAGTACTTTTCTAATAAGTAAGACCTCTGATAATAATTCTTCAGTCCAATTAACGTTTTTAACGGAATGAGAATAAGCCAATGGATTTTTATGCAAGATACATCGTCGAAGGTCAAATATATTTTTCCACCACTAGGAAACCATGCTGCTATAATTACAAACATACTTTCATACTATTCATTTTGAACATTTAAGCTTTCAAAGCTTTTCATCAAATGTTGGTTTTACTTCATTAGGACGGTATTTTCCAGAATCATATTGAGCATGGCATCCATTTGTGTAAAGACCCGAGTCCCATTTTAATTGAATCAAAATCTCCATTAACACCCCAAGCACGTTTCCATTCAAGTAAAATTTAATTCCGAAAATCTTATAAAATATTAAAAGAATGATCACATATTCCGAAGAATGTTATGAAAGTCCATGAAATATTCATTTACCTAATCATCGTAAATACCTATGAGGCAGATCTTTTCGACACAACCTCCCGAAATATGTATAACGTGTGAGCTAGGTTGCGTAAATTGGAGTTGACACTTTTCTTACAATTTGCCACATCTATTTCTTAGCTTCTGAGTAGTTTAATATGCCTTTCAGTATATCAATTGCCGGGGATTTACGAGACTTCGTGTTCACAAATGAATATAAATTTGGAACTTAAGTGCTATCCTGTTCAAGTGGGTATTTCAAGAGGCTATAAGACTTTTACAGATATCTATAAACAGACCTGCTTCATACACAACGTACAAACCATTTCATGCTAATTAGACTTTTTGTTAAATATTCCTTAAAATGCTCCCCAAAACAATTTATTTTGTTCGAGAAATTTTTGTAATTGTTTTTGAGATCTTTTCGGTGGAAGGTATTTAACAGGTTTGGGTTCGTTGATTGTTGACATTAACTTCCGAAAGTTACCCCTGTAATGAGTTTAGCAATTGCTGGAGGAAGGCTGTGTTTTCTCTGTCTTCAACTTAAAACGATTTGTACAGTCCCTTCTTTACTTTTCTTTATGTTTTACCGGATATTATTAATGAGGGAAACAATTAGTGACATCGCGAGAATACGAAATACCTTAAGGCCAATAACAAAATCGAGTTTAATTCAGCTTAAATGCTCTTAATTGCAGTATTAAATGATACGTCTATGGCATTATAAATTCATAAAGATAAAATTAAAAGTGAACTGAAAAAAATAGCTTTTGCTGCTGATAGTATATTTTTAAAGCAAACATTATTTTATTAAGTTTCTTGTCAGTATAAAACAAACTACATTCGTGCATACAAATATTTCCATAATAGTCGTGCTGGGTTCCAGTGAACTGCCGATAATTAGGTGTAACTA